>CM045885.1:33363615-33391115 GCA_025169545.1 Anguilla japonica
TAGCATTTTTCACCGTGATGACTCGCGCCATTAACCGAGCTAGCTAATAATGTTAGCATTACGTTAACTAGCTGACCATGCATCCTGCTTACGTTGCGTTAACGTTAAGTAGCAAAATAAAGTTATCGTTGTTAATCTAGATAACGCTAGCTAGCTTGTAGGTGCTCGGTAACATCAGCAAGCAGTTATTGAACCCAAAGTAAAAGCAATTAAATTATGATTTACAGTAAGTGTACAGCAGTGGTCTCTAACCCTGGTCCTGGAGAGCTACAGGGTCTGCTGGTTTTCACAGTGACTCTGCACTTCATGAATCAATTAGAGCAGTTAATTACACAGTTAACTCAACTCAACCTGGAGTCTTGGGTCTCAATTGGGTGCTGATTTTAAGGTGAAAACAAAAACCAGCAGACCCTGTAGCTCTCCAGGACCAGGGTTGGAGGCCACTGCTGTACAGTGTGGGGAAGCGATGAGCCGTTTTGACGTTGCGCTACGCGGTGTCACGTCTTGGCCCTTCGTGCCGTTAGCGGGCGTGGCTCCCGCGGCCACGGCGGCCCGCGGCGCGTGAGCTCCGTGAGACGCGCGGCCTCGAGGCCCCAGACCGCGCCCGCGCCAGCCGCTCTGCCCCCCCGAGGAGGAGTCGCCCGACCCCCGGCTCCTCCGTCTCAGGCCGAACGACCTCCTGACCGATCGGCTGCTGGAGGCATTCGTGTCTGTCAGAGCGACGGCTCATATCACAGATGGAGTGAGAGGGGGAAAGAGGGAGAGATGGAGAGATAAGGATGACTGAGTGGAAGCCAGGCTGTAAATATGGCCACAGTAAGAGTGGGGAGAGAGAGCGAGACAGATTAGGCGCGCTGTGCCTGAACGTCCAATATCAGCACGCTGAACGTCCTGAGCTTAGACCTCATAAAGCATCCCTGTACAATTCCCAGTCAAGGGTTAAACGCGTTTTGACTTACCTCTTATTAAAAAGCACCCTAACATAATGTTCATACTTATAATTACAGTGATGTCAAAACGCTTACACGTACAGGAGCAGAATTTAATATGACTTCTGTGCCAATGCATATTGTGTATTCATCGTCACGACCCACCTAGACCACTCCCCCGTGACCCACCTAGAACACTCCCCCGTGACCCACCTAGAACACTCCCCCATGACCCACCTAGACCACTCCCCCATGACCCACCTTGACCAATCCCCCATGACCCACCTAGACCACTCCCCCATGACCCACCTAGACCACTCCCCCATGACCCACCTTGACCAATTCCCCGTGACTAACCTTGACCACTCCCCCGTGACTAACCTAGACCACTCCCCCGTGACTAACCTTGACCACTCCCCCGTGACCCACCTAGACCACTCCCCCGTGACCCACCTCGACCACTCCCCCGTGACCCACCTCGACCAATCCCTCGTGACCCGCCTAGACCACTCCCCCGTGACCCGCCTTGACCAATCCCCCGTGACTAACCTAGACCACTCCCCCGTGACCCACCTTGACCAATCCCTCGTGACCCACCTTGACCAATCCCCCGTGACCCACCTTGACCACTCCCCCATGACCCACCTTGACCACTCCCCCGTGACCCACCTTGACCAATCCCCCGTGACCCACCTTGACCACTCCCCCGTGACCCACCTAGACCACTCCCCCGTGACCCACCTTGACCACTCCCCCTGTGACCCACCTAGACCACTCCCCGTGACCCACCTTGACCAATCCCTCGTGACCCACCTTGACCACTCCCCCGTGACCCACCTAGACCACTCCCCCGTGACCCACCTTGACCGATCCCCTCTGACCCACCTTGACCAATCCCTCGTGACCCACCTTGACCAATCCCCCCTGACCCACCTTGACCAATCCCCTCTGACCCACCTTGACCAATCCCCCGTGACCCACCTTGACCACTCCCCCGTGACCCACCTTGACCAATCCCCCGTGACCCACCTTGACCAATCCCTCGTGACCCACCTTGACCAATCCCCTCGTGACCCACCTTGACCAATCCCCTCTGACCCACCTTGACCACTCCCCCGTGACTAACCTCGACCAATCCCCTCTGACCCACCTTGACCACTCCCCCGTGACTAACCTTGACCAATCCCCTCTGACCCACCTTGACCACTCCCCCGTGACTAACCTCGACCAATCCCCCTTGACCCACCTTGACCATCCCCCCGTGACCCACCTAGACCACTCCCCCGTGACCCACCTTGACCGATCCCCTCTGACCCACCTTGACCAATCCCTCGTGACCCACCTTGACCAATCCCCCTTGACCCACCTTGACCACTCCCTCGTGACCCACCTTGACCAATCCCCCTTGACCCACCTTGACCACTCCCCCGTGACCCACCTTGACCAATCCCCCTTGACCCACCTTGACCACTCCCCCGTGACCCACCTTGACCAATCCCCCGTGACCCACCTTGACCAATCCCCTCTGACCCACCTTGACCACTCCCCCGTGACTAACCTCGACCACTCTCCCATGACCCTCCGGTGGTTCCCGTCTCGCAGTTCAGAAGCGGCGCTCTGACGCGCAGTCCCACAGGCCTTTGCTCTGACGGACGGCGGAGAGCAGCCTTCTCTGCAGCGTCGGCGGTCTGAGCGCAGTAACGTCAACATCCGGTGCGCTAAAGCAGCTGAGGCTACGCACACACCGCGCGCTTTCAGCATGGTTCTCCTCCGCCGATTCGCTCGCCCTGGAGTAGCCCTGCTTTCGTGGTTTCCTCCGAACGTTCTGATGGGAAATCAGCAGTTAGCCTATGTTTATTTAGGATATTTAGCATATGCAACCGTGTGTGGAACTTATTTAGTGAGTAACGACAGTTTTCAGAACAAAGACAACCTGCACAACCTGGAACGTAAGCGTGTAAGATGTGTTAGTGCCAGAGGGAATATAATGATGCGAGCAGGCCGTTCGGCTTCCTTTGGCTTGTTATTTTTTCCTGCAGCCCAGAGGGAATCTGTCACCACGTTTGAATTTGGTCTTGAAGGATACCTCATTCTCTGCATCAAATCCTGGCAAGTGGCCTGCATTTAAAACCGTGCGTGCAGAGGCTCGGTCCAAACGCTGGTGTGAAATCTACTTTAATTAAATTTCTGCCTGTTCTCTTCGGGCATATTCAGCATCCTCAAATAGAAAAGCCCAGTAATGCTTCACACTGTCAGATTTCCTGTAATCATGAGGGCCATCTGTACTGGATGACAGTTATGGACTCAGAACAGAAGTGTGATTTCAGTCCTTGCGAAGGGCCTCGGAGTGGGAGTACTGATCTAAGATCAGGATTCCCCTGTCCGCATCTTTACCTTATCGTTACGGACTGAAAGGCCAAACTGATTTTAGATCAGGGCTCCTATTCATGAGGTGTCTTAGAGTAGGAGTGCTGATCTACCATCAGGATTCCCCCTGTTCCTATCCTTACCTTATCATTACGAACTAAAAGACCAAACTGATTTTCGTTTACCCAAAGAGGATCCATATTCGTACAGCATCTCAACTGGAGAGAGAGAGAGGACGGAGTGTAGCACAGTGGGTAAGGAACTGGGCTTGTAACCGAAAGGTCGCAGGTTCAATTCCCGGGTAGGACACTGCCGTTGTACCCTTGAGCAAGGTACTTAACCGAAATTGCTTCAGTATATATCCAGCTGTATAAATGGATACAATGTAAAAGTTGTGTAAGTCGCTCTGGATAAGAGCGTCTGCTAAATGCCTGTAATGTAATGAGTGCTGATCTAGGATCAGGATTCCCCTGTTCCTGTCCTGATCTGATCCACCGTGAGCTAAACGTCCGGACTGATCCGAGGTCAGCGCTCCTGCTCTGAGACGCTTTGTGAGCGCGGGTCCCGGTGAGGCCCGCGGGACGGTGCGCGGCTTTGATGTCACCAGAGGAGGCCTCGTGTGAGCGGGCGGGGCCCGGTGCCGAGGCCGCCCTCCCTCCGCGTCTACGGCCAGAAAGCGCGCGCGCGATTTAGAGGCCCTAGTGGACGGAGCGAGGAGGAGACACACTGGAGAACGAGAGAGCTGGAGAGAGAGAGAGAGAGAGAGAGGAGTGTGACTGCCAGGCCTCCTCCCTCTGTCTCTTTTGTCCTGTGGTTGATTGTGTGACTGCCAGAGAGAGAGAGAGAAGAGAGAGAGAGAGAGAGACAGAGAGAGAGAGAGAGAGAGAGAGAGAGAGAGAGAGAGAGAGAGAGAGAGAGAGAGAGCGAGAGAGAGAGAGACAGAGAGAGAGAGAGGAGAGAGAGAGAGAGAGGGGTGGTAGAGAAAGAAGCGAAACATTCAAGCAAACTGTGAGTGATTGTGGAGCCATGTGTTGTACCGCGGCCGTGATTAGGCTTTGTTTCGACGCTTTCCGGAACACGCTTGCGGAAATTTAAAAAATAAAAAAACGTCTTGTGAAAAGCAAACCTGTCGTTCCCTTTTCCTCCCGGTGTGGACTGCCTAACGGTGTTCACAGGCCGTGCTGTGAGGAGAGCACAGGCGCGCAGCGAGGGGAGACCGTGTGCCGTGTCATTCAGCTCATTCTGATTCTGAACACTGAGCTGGGACCCTCCCCCCAACCCCCCCCCCCAGTCAAGGCCCCCCCCCCCCCTCACTGAAGGGGGAGAGCCTGCCGCACGTGACACGGCGGCGAAGCCGGCTCTCATTGGCCCGCACGGGGCTCTGTCGGCCAATCGGAGCTCAGGGTTTCCTCAGACGGACGGGAGGCGGAGGAGGAGCGCGAGCGATGTGAGCGATGTTGTCTTCAGCGGGAAGACCGCCGGGGCGAACGGCCCCCCAGGGCCGGCGCTCAAACCGCGTTTAGAGCGTCTGTTCTCCGCTGGAAAAGAGGATCCCTCTCCCGCCAGACACAGGGGGCGTTTTAAAGGTTTTTTAGGATGGTGAAAAGGGGGGGGGGGGCGGGAGGGGAGGGGAAACCCAATAAAATTGATTTGAGAAAGAAAACAGAAGAGAGAGAGGCGAAAGATTCGCCAGCACGTTGTCTGTGTGAGATTTGCTGGCTTTGGCGCTGGAGCTGGAGCTGGGGAATCGGCCTCCGGCCACGTTTGGGGGCGGGGGCGAGCGGCCGCCGTGTCTGGCCCCCCCTCTCCCGTAGAGGAGGAGAAAAGGAAAGGAGAAGGGAGGGGGAGAACGGAGTGTAGCCTAGTGGGTAAGGAACTGGGCTTGTAACCGAAAGGTCGCAGGTTCGATTCCCGGGTAGGACACTGCCGTTGTACCCTTGAGCAAGGCACTTAACCGGAATTGCTTCAGTATATATCCAGCTGTATAAATGGATACAATGTAAATGCTATGTAAAAGTTGTGTAAGTCGCTCTGGATAAGAGCGTCTGCTAAATGCCTGTAATGTAATGTAATGAGAAAGAAGAGAGGAAATACTCTGATCCCTACGAGGGAGGAGGGGAGCGCCTGTTCTCCCCCCCTGGGAGCAGCATCAGTCCACGGTGGAGGGGTTTCACGGCATGTACGCTTAAATGTGCTCGTGCCCTGGTGCAGAAAGACTGGCTTTACTTACCCCCCCCCCCCCCCCATTACTGGTTCCCGTCTTACAGTTTTGAGTCTTGTGAAAGTACAGGTCACACCTGAACATCCTCATCTCCAAAAAATACCTACTGTAAGATATAGAGAGAGTGACTGAGTGAGAGAGAGGGGGGAAGAGAGTGACTGAGAGAGAGAGAGGGGGAAGAGAGTGACTGAGTGGGGGGGAGCGACTGAGTGAGTGAGAGGGGGGGACGAGAGTGACTGAGTGGGGGGGGAGAGTGACTGAGTGAGGGGGGGAGAGTGACTGAGTGAGGGGGGGGAAGAGAGTGAATGAGATAGAGAGGGGGAAGAGAACAACTGAGTTTGGGGGGGGGGGGGAGAGGGAGAGAGAGAGAATGCCGATACGACCCTGCTGATCGCAATCAGTGGATCTGAAGCTCGAGTAAATAATTTCTTTTTCTGCTTAATTAAAAGCTAATTAGTTTTTTTATTCGCTGTCTGCTCACGTCACAGATGTTTAAATACTGTGAGGAGGGGACAGAGAGCGTTCGCTCTGCATGCGGGAGCAGCAGCTCAGTGCAGCGCGCTTTAGCTGAGGGAGTCCCCCCTCTTTACCCTGTGTCCTGCCCAATCAGTGCCTCTGACAGTCTTCTGAAGGCTAACGCTTAGAAGCGCAGTTGGTGTGCATTGTGAAAGAGATGAGTGACCTGCGCAGGTCTTTATGTCAGGGAGAGGCTTAAGGACGTGTGTCTGGGGGCCTGTGCTGCGGTCTGTAAACTGGAGCACGGCAGACTGGCAGTGTCCCGGGCCTTCGGGAGCAGTTGGGCCTTCTCCTTGTTTATACTGGAGGGGCTGTTTGTTGAAGGCAAATAAAAGCTGCAAAAAGCTGCCACTCGCAGTAAAGGGCTGTGAGCGGTGGGACAGAATGGTGGGGGGGCGGGGGGGGCCGGGGGGGGGGGGGGAACAGGGTCGCTTCCTCCGTTTACAAAACGGAGGAGTCGGGGAGGCGCGGTGAACGCGCGCGGCTGTCTGCGAGGGATAGGGGCGCACGGGCTGATGGGAGTCTCTCCGCCCGCGCTTTTCTTCCGCCGCGGGCTGCTTTGCGTTTGGCGAATGCGACTTCGGTTCTTTCTTGTGCCCCCTTTTCCCCCCCCGCCCCCCCCCCCCCGCGCTCCAGCTCTTGGCATTAGTATTCTCCCCCCTGCCCCCCCCCCCCCCCCCCCCGGGAGCCTGAGTCCAGCTGGCGGGCCCGGAGATTGCATCATCGCCCGCCGCGCCTCGCGCATTCCGAGCATGTCTGCCTGTTTCCGGCGCCGAACGCCGCCCCTGCGTTCTCCACCTCCAGCGGTCAGGCCGCCGCGCGGGGGGAATGCCAATCCTGCAGGTGCGGCGGTTTCGCCGAGAGCCATAACACCCCCCCCCCCCCCCCCCTCACCTCCTCACTGCTTGGGGCGGGTTTGTTTTGCAAGGCGAGTTTTGATCTTTACGTAATTCTTCCTTTCGCTATCTTTTTCTCTCTCTTTTTCCTTTTTTAATTTCTGTCGGCCGTTTCGTTCTCCCTTGCTCGCTCTCCCCATCTGTCTCCCGCTTCTCTCGCTTTCTTTGTTTTGTTTCTGTCTGTTGCCCCCGTGTCTGCCTTTCCGTTTTTCCCTCTCCATCTTTCTTTCTCCGAGCCCAATTAAATGCCGTATTTGGCACAACGACGATAAGCACGCTGCCAAGGCCTGTTTTGTGCGCGAGGCACAGAGCTGCGATAGGACGGTTAGCACGAAGGGCAATAAATGCATTAGACCGATGGACACGATGTTTCGTAAAACAGGCGATTGAGTGACAGCTCGCCCGTAGCTTGAACGCCCCTGTCGCCACGGTATGCAGGGTATGTGAGGTGTGAGCATGTGCCTCGGGGTCCAGCTCTGTGCACATTCTGTTTCCCATCAACAGGACATTCCTCATCATTTGGCACGTCCTCCGCAGGTTTTCCCTCTCCTCCCCATTTCTGAGAAGGCGCAACTCATGAGTGAACTCTTGTGCTGTAGTCTTTTAAATGCGTGTGTTGCCACAATATTGTTTTTTCGTGTTGTTTGGTTTTTTTTTTTTGTTGTTCAGTAGTAGATATGCATTTGCACGTGCATGCATGATGTGTGTTGCTTGTATACTGTTGCTTGTGTGTGTGTGTGTGTGTGTCTGTGTTGTGCGTGCGTGTGTACATGTGTGTTTGTGCGTGTTCCAATAAGGGACATACTACTGCTTGTGTAGTGTTTTGGTGTATGTAAAATTACCTGGGTGAGCCTCAACATTGCATGAGTCGCACTTGTAGGTACCTCTAGATTTGGATTTCCCTGTTTTGGAGGCTGCACATTAAGACATGAATGAAAAATCTAATATGGACATACACCAAATACTGTATGTTTTCAACACATGCCAATATATTGTCGTTTTTTTAATTAATATTACCTTTCGTTGGTTATGTTCAGATCTGAGTGAGACCAAAGCAGCAATAATTGCAGTATATTTCCATGCATTGTTCCGTACATTTCTCGATACAAATAACAATATATTGTACATTTCCAGTACAAGTTTTTTTTATTGCGCAAGTAGGTCAAGAGTATGACATGATATCATTGGTATGTGTAGGTGAGATGAGAACGCATACTCAGAACAGCCTTCCATTGTCACGAAAATGACTGATGAGGAATGCTTGTAAGCATGATTTCCATATATGGTAAAGAGATGTTTTAATTACGTAAGGGTGTGCCTTATATGGATTATGCTGCATTTTTTTCCTCGTATTTCGGATGTTTCAAGCTTAACTCTGTCCCCTCCCCCCTGTTCACAGAAAATGATCCTCAGCCTGACGGTGGCCGCTCTCTTTGACAGCATCGCGTACGTCATGGTGAGTGCAGCTCCACTACGTTCACACTGGACTGGGGAAAAGCAGGCCTGGTAAAATATGGATAAGGCATCGCGGCAGCACCTTGCTTGTAGAAAACAGAGAAGCTCCACCAATCAGGGAGTATTTTGGTAGCCTGTAAAACAATGCTGACAGTGATTGGTGGGTACTTTTTGGTTACTTCCTGGTAATTCCACTGGGATCCCAGTGAAGTGTAGCCAGCAGGTATTTGCCAATCACAGCCACCATTTTGTTGGATAAACTACTTAATGTTACTTATGGTAAGGCAGGGCCATGAGTTCAGAGCTCATCAGGCACTGATTTAATGATGTCTGTCTGTCTGTCTGTCTGTCTGTCAGGGTGAGGACCACCAAGAGGGAGGACTGTGTACTTTTCAGGCCTGGTGGCTCATGTACTTTGGTGAGTTCGCTCATTGGCGACATCCTTCAAAAGAGCATAGGCCCGTGGGCCACGATTCATGTGCCTGCAAAAGTCAAAATGGAGCACATTTTGACCAAGAAGTGTCTGGCCTGCAGGACACTCACAGTAGTTTTTTAAAAATCAATCTCAGTGGTTTATCCTGTGCTGACTCCAGAATCAAAGGAATATTTATGTTGAAAATATTTAGTATAAAATGGCAGCACCATGATCAGTTATTGCCCTTGGTTGACTGGAACCACTCTGCATATGACAAGCCGGTGCCAGAACAGAGAATCTTCTGGAATAGGTCAATGAACTCGAGTCACAATGTGGCTTTAATATGCGCTCAGAGGCAGTGAATGCTGGGGCATTTCAGGCCACAAACAGCCCTGTCGTGTTCATAATTTCTGCTATAAATTGGACTAGCTTAAGCTCTAGCAGTGACCATCCACGGAGCAGGACTATGGGTGTGTGTGTTTGTGTGTTTGTGTTTGTGTCATGGGGGCGATTCTTTCATTGTGAAATGACTTGTGAACTTGGTTTAAGTAGGAAATGAATTCCATGTGTGGTGGCTGGAACGATGTAATTCCTTAACTTCCACGCAACAGATTGCACGAAGCTCTGTTTTAGACAGCCCCATTGTATTATTGTTAAACAAATGTGAAGAAAATTAGTAGGGTGATGCAGTTTTGGGTACACTGCTGTTGCATTTTCAATGAATGTTCAAGACTTGTTGGTAGTAAGGCCGTTTTTTCATTACGCTACGTGTCAGTATCTAAGATCTCCTGTCTTTGGTGTATACGCTGTACATATCTGTATTATGACAACAGGTCTGCTTTATGCCTGACTGCTCAGCTTGCTTGTGTATTGTGGACAGGTACGCTGGAATATTTTTCTTTACACACTTCCTGTTTGTCTGCCACTGCTGTGTTTTTGGTTAACTGTTCCTGCAGGGAAGCTCAGAAAAGGGCATTCAGTTTGCTCCCCCTCTGTTACCAGAATCATTAGGGTGCGTGTCTGTAGGTGCGCATGCTGTTGTATATGCGGTGTGTGTGCGTGTGTGCATGCTGGTATCTATAGGTGGGTGTGTATGTCTCAGTATGTGTGGATGCTGGTATATGTGTGCCTATCTGTTGCTATGTGAGTGTGTGTGTGTGTGTGGACGCACATTGCTGAGGTGTGTGTGTGCCTGCTGTGTGTGTGTGTGTGTGTGTGTGTGTGTGCGTGTGTATGTGTGTGTGTGTGTTTATGTGTGTGTGTGTGTGTGTTGTATGTGTGTATGTGTGTGCACGCACATTGCTGAGGTGTGTCTGTGTGCTTTGTGCGTGTGTGTGTGTGTGTGTGTGTCTGTGTGCATGCACATTGCTGAGGTGTGTCTGTGTGCTTTGTGCGCGCGTGTGTGTGTGTGTGTGTGTGCACGCACATTGCTGAGGTGTGTCTGTGTGCTTTGTGTGTGTGTGTGTGTGTGTTGTATGTGTGTATGTGTGTGCACGCACATTGCTGAGGTGTGTTTGTGTGCTTTGTGTGTGTGTGTGTGTGTGTGTGTGTGCACGCACATTGCTGAGGTGTGTCTGTGTGCTTTGTGTTTGTGTGTGTGTGTGTGTGTGCGCCCTTGCTGGTTTGCATGTGTGTGAGTTGAATTATGCTCCTTGTTTCTGCCGCTGTGCTGGTGATTCTGTGTAAAGACCAGTGCAGCGAGTTACAGGACCTTTATCTGAGCGCTCACTGTCATTGCCAGTTCTTTATTCAGCGCCTAAAGCTCGAACGCCACACATCATTAATGTTAGACAAACAACTTTTTCCTTTCAATAGATTAAAGAGCTGTTTGCTGCCGCTTCTGTGCTTCTAAAAGCCAGGAGTTGGGGGAGCACAGACAAATAAATCAGGCTAATTATCCGAGGGGCTGGCTCTCAGATTTCCCTACGTTAGGATGGCGCGTGTAATACAAGCAAACGTTGGAAAAGAGACGTTAAAACACGAAATTCAGACCGCTGTCTGCAGTTAGACACCTCATGCATCAAATCGGCTTTGCGTATTAAAGTCTTAATTCGCGGTGTCCGAGAGAGCCCTCAAATCAGCGACGTCTGTTTCGCTGTGACGCCTTTAACGCTTTGATCTGTGGAACGGCCCCTTGCCCGATTCCCAAAGCTGTTACAGAGCGAGGGGGGCGCCCGGAGCCCCGCCGTCCGCTCCAGTTTCGGCTACGGAGTTGCGACGTCACGACGGTGTTTCTGCGCTTCTGCTCGAGCACGCTCGCGGTACAGGGCCCGTGAACGAAAACCGACCTTCTCTCCGCAGCCACGCACCCGGCACCAGTACCAGTGCAAAGGCTCTTCGGCAAAAGTTTTATAAATGAATGAATAAATAGGTGAATACTGTGTACGTGAGAGTCCTTCGATCATCGACTGTAGAGCTCTTCCTTGGCCCACCAGGCCCTTTGTGATTACTGCATTTACCAGTGCTCTTTTGCTTCTTAATGATGTTCCAAACAGTTGATTTAGATGATTTTGAGAAGTTTTGGCCTGTTTTTTTATTTTATTTCTCAACCTCATAATGGCTTCCTTGTCTTTCACTGGCATATCTCTGGTCTTCATGTTGAAAAATGACAATTACAGACTCCGAAGGCAGTCAAAAGTGTAGAATCAAGACTATCAAGACTGCTTAACTGCATCATGCAGGACACCTGTATGGAAGCATCTGCATTCATTGTGTTTCTCCACTCATTTATTCAGGTTTTTCCTTTAATTTGTCACCTGTATATATATATATATATATATATATGTGTGTGTGTTCGTGCATGTGGGTGTGTGTTTGTGTGCCTGTATGTGTGTGTGCGTGCGTATGTGTGTGTGTACGTGCGCGCGTGTGTGTGTGTGCCTGTATGTGTGTGTGCGTGCGTGTGTGTGTGTATGTGTATGTGTGTGTGTACGTGCGCGCGCGCGCGTGTGTGTGTGTATGTGTGTGCGTTGTTGCTCCTTCCACCAGAGGACTCCAGAGAGAGCTCACATTTGAGCTGTGTGTGCTGTTGTCTCCTCCAGCGGGCTCTCTGCCAGCCTAGCCGCGCTGCCGCTCACCCGAGCCGCGGCAGGGGGAGCGGCCGCCTTCTACCCGCGGGCTCTGGACCCGTCGGCGGTTTTTCTGGCTCCCAGACATCCTGCAGCTTTGTGGGAGGGAGCGGGAGGGAGCGGGAGGGGCGCGCCGCGGCCGTGTCACGCCTCGACAGCGGGCCCGCGAGCCGGAACATTCCGCACGCTGCCGCTCAAACCGAGCGCGTGGGGTTCCTTTATCGCCCGCAGCCCAGGGTCGTGTCTGCTACACAGCGCAGCCGCTTGTTTATAATGGCCCTGAACGGTCAGAAATTCCCGGTCGAGCTGTGACAGTGTGCAGCGCTGGCCTTCTGCCAGGAAGCAGATCGAGTCCTGTAACAGTCTGACAGTGTTCTAGCACTGATCTCAGAGCGTTCGCGGTCGGGCCGTTTCCAAACGCGTGACATTTAGTCTTCCTGGTTTTTTTGTTATTCGGAGCACACGTCATCTGACAAGAGCTGTAGTTGTTTTTTTTTCTTTCAGTGGGGAAAGGTCTGTCCTTCCGCGTGGTGTCATCCTTTATACGGAACATGGATCTGCAGCCCCTCGCCCTGAAGAGCCGTGAGGGAGGCTGGTTTTCCTGCACTTAAGCAGTTAATGAGGAGATGCAATGCAAATGTGTCACAGTTTTTCTTCAATCAGAGTATACGCTATTGTAAATCAGAACGTTTATGTCTTATTCTTCTTGGTTGAGCGGAACCTTTCTTTGGTGGCCTGTGCTGATCAAAATCAGTGGTTATTTTTCTCTTTCAGTTTTATTTGTATCGTCTCAGCTGTGGAAGCAAACGCACGTGCGTCCGACACCCCAGCCGAAGCGCTGACATCCATGTGCACTGTTCCACAGGGCTACGCTGCTCTCGCTGTACGGAAGCGAAACCAAATCACTAGCGGCATTAGAGAGAGAAAGGGAGAGAGTGAGAGAGAGAGGGGGAGAGGGAGAGAGAAAGGAAGAGAGTGAGAGAGTGAGAGAGAGAGAGAGAGAGAAAGGGAGAGAGAGAGTGAGAGTGAGAGAGAGAGAGAGAGAGAGAGAGAGAGAGAGAGAGAGTGAGAGAGAAGAGAGAGAGAGAGAGGGAGAGAGAGAGAGAGAGAGAGTGAGAGAGAGACGAAAGAGTGAGAGAGAGAGAGAGAGAGAAAGGAGAGAGAGAGAGAGAGAGAGAGAATGGAGAGAGAGAGAGAGAGGAAGAGGAGAGAGAGAGAGAGAGTGAGAGAGATAGAGAGAGAGAAAGAGAGAGAGTGATAGAGAGAGAGAGAGAGAGAGAGAGAGAGAGAGAGAGAGAGAGAGAGAGAGGGAGAGAGAGAGAGAGAGTAGAGAGAGAGAGAGAGAGGAGGAGAGAGAGAGAGAGAGAGGGGAGAGAGAGAGTGAGAGAGTGAGAGAGTGTGTAAGAGAGAGAGAGAGAGAGAGAGAGCGAGCCTTCGCCTCTGCCCCAGCCCCCGCACGGCCGTTTATGTAATAGCCGTGTTTAACCGGTGAAGGCGGGGCGGGCGCTGTCCCTGTTTGCTCACGCCCGCGTTCGGGCCGCCGCGGCTCCAGCGGGGATCACGCGTCGCGCTCGTTAAAGAGGGAGAGGCCGGCCCGGGCAGCAGCCGCCGCGGCCCGTCGCGGGGAGACTGACGAAGCTAGCGAGCGCCGTCCGTGCTTCGAGAGGGTTCGTGCCAGCAGGGCGATGATTCGGTCGGGGGCGGCCGGGGGTACGGGGAGGGGAGAACCTTTCCTTTGGGGCGCTGCTTGCGGGGCAGGGGCAGGTTTTAAGGGCGGACGCGCTGTGGCCATCTGGACAGATGTCAGTCTTATCAGCGCCGAGGTGCCGGGCGGAATGTCAGCTTCTCTGAGCCAATAATGGCTCTGCCGTGGCTGGCAGGGTTAACCCTTCTACTGCCATTGTCCAGGCTGAGCCCAATATGAAAGCTTAAACGTTTCAAGCTCCTGGGCTGCTGGGTGGCTCATCCTGTTAAGGCGCCATTGTAGTGTTTTTGTGGGTCTTGTAGTCCAGGTTGATTCCCAACACTACCAGGGCCATCTGTGACTGGAGGTGACGCGTAATTAGCCGTAGTGTCGCCCAGGGTTAAGGAGGGTTCGGTTGGCTGGGATCTGCGGCCCATTGCTCCCTAGCGGACCCTGCTGGCCAGTCGGGTGCCCACGGTCTGCTTGCCAAAGCTGAACGTGACATGTTTTCCTCCTGCTCATGTCTTTGCGAGCTCGGCTGCCGGTGTCATGTGCTCTGGAGGAGAGTGTGAGCTGGTCTGCAGTCCTCCCGCTTCTGCTGCCCAGATTACAGCATGAACCTGGCCGGATATGACTTTTCAAACTGGGGAGGACATTGGGGGAGAAAATTCCTTCATTAAAAGAATGTGCCTCACTCGAAATGTACCATGTTTTTTTTCCCATATTAAGTCTGTTATTTCTGAACAAAACTGAACAAAACATGGTTTTCGTAAAAGAGAGCAGTTTCAGTCAAATTCCTCTCTTTGACCTTAGTCTAATTTGAGTCAGACAACATACACACAGGGATGTGATGGTGTTCATTACATCAGAGTGTGCAGTACTCTGAATAACAGCATTAATCGCTGAATTAATTCTTATCAGACAGCAGGGGGTGAGCTTTCATCGTAGCCAGTACTGTTTTTGGTGGTCAGCACCGATTTAAAAACCCTCTCAGTTTTTATTTGCGGTCTTAAGCAGATCTGAGGTGTAAGAAAGGAAGTGCCTGCGGGCCGAGCCGGTTTGGCGCTCTTACCGCGAGGGGTCACGGCGGGTTGGCGGTCTGTACGCTGCACCGCGGCGCAGTTACAGAGCCTGAGGGGCCGGTTCTGCCAGGCCCTGGCGCGCCCCGTCGCTGCTGGGGGGAGCGGGAGCGAGCGCTGCGGGGGAAAGTTCTCATTTCTACACGGCGGTACGTTGGGCCCCGTGGCTGTCAGGGACGCCCGCTGGGCGGAGCTGAGAACCCTCCCGCCTGGCGGTGTGCGTGCGGCCTGTCACGGCGCGCTTGGCTCTCCCGCCGTCCCCCCCAGGCCAGAGCTGGATAACGCGCCCCGCCGCGCGGCCCTGCTACGCGTCGCGACGTCACGGCGCCGAGGGGCCCGCCGGTGCCAGCGTCGAGCCGGCGTGGGGCCTGCGCGCGCGGGCGGAAGGCCTCTCCGAGCGCCTGCTCCAGGCGTCGGCCTCCACGGGCTCCGGTCGGGCCGGAGAAGCTCAGCCAGCGTCCCGGCTCTCAGCTGGGGACCGGCTCTCGTCTGGCCAGCTGCGGGGGGGGACGGCATTGGTCTGGAGAAAGGGTGCCGCTCCCGCTGGTGTGTGTGTGTGTGTGTGTGTGTGTGCATCTGTGTGTGTGTGCATCTGTGTGTGTGTGAGTGTGTGTGAGTGTGTGTGTGTGTGTGTGTATGTGGGTGTGTGTGTGTGTGTGTCTGCATCAGGATATGCAGGACTCGAAATTGCGACCGAAATTTTATCTGTGCGACCTCGAAATATAATTGGGAGCATTTGTGCTAGTGCAAATAATTGTTCTGGTGCGACCTTTTTTTTTTTTTTTTTCAGTCGAACGTCCCTTTCTCTGTACATTCGCTAGTCAGTACACTCAGTATGTGCCTTGTGAGCTGACAGTGACCGTTCTAACCAATCAAACGTGAGCTTGACATTCTTACCTTTAATGCTGATTTTAGATTGGTTAATATTAGCCTTCAATCACTCCCTTTCGCGGCACTCCACTGTCACGCGACACAGAGCGTTAACTAATGTTACCTGAAGACAAATCTAGCTAGCCTTATCGAAAGCTAAGATGAAGCGAACGATTACGGATTTTTTTAGTAACGTTAATGTTACTAAACACGTAACTGGTGTAGTCGCTGTGGCTGCTGAAACAGCTGGTGATGGCGACGGCGATGTGGACACACCAAAAGCGAAGAAGGTGTACACTTTTCAGAGAGGGTTAGGGAGAGTGGCTGAAGGACTTGGAATGGCTTAGGTGCGAGAGTGGCGCATTGCACTGTGTACACTGTAGCGCCTGTGGGACGGAGATCGCAGGCGACAGTGCGTTTGCAACGAGTCGACACATTTTAAGCGCGAGAGTTTAACTAAACACGGAGCCAGCGCCAAACACGAAAAATGCCGTGACAAATGTGCGGCAACAAAGAATTCAGGCTCGATTGGTCAGGCATCTATTCGGCAACGTGCTGCTGGCCGTTCAGCTCAAGAGGCAGAGCTGAGTATCAGATTTAACACCGCCTACGCCATCGCCAAAGAGGGAGCTCGAGTATAAATTTAAACACCGCCTACGCGGCATCGACGTCAACGCTTACAACATTACAGGCATTTAGCAGAGCTCTTATCCAGAGCGACTTCACTACATAGCATTTAAACCTTTATACAGCTGGATATATACTGAAGCAATTTCTTATAAAACAACGAACCTACCCGGGAATCGAACCTGCGACCTCACAAGCCCAGTTCCTTACCCACGTGACACTCCGTCCTTATGCCAACGACGAGTCGCGCGCCAACATCATCGGCGTAATTACAGATGCCGTTCGCGAGCACGCCGCTGCTAAAGTTTCGTTAGCTCAGTACATGTCGTTCATTGTTGACGGAGACACTGACGCGTCTGTCAAAGAGTGCGACGTCGTGTGTGTCCGCATCCTGGTTGATGGAGACGTTCGATGCCTCGGTCTCAGTGAAGAGACGGACGGAAGAGGGACAGAGAGCCAGGAGACCAAATTTTAAATCCTGGCCCCAGGATATTGCGTAAAGCCCCAGTGGTGGCCGTGCGTTTTTATGGCTACTTTACTTTTTTATGTTACTTTAAACCATACTGTTATATTTGTCATTTTTTATCAATAGAAAAAATCTATTGCATGTATTGTTGGTTGTTGGTGCTCCTTACATTTTGGTGGGTGCTCCTAAATTTTTGCTGGTGCTCCTAACTTTTTGAAGTTGGGAGCACCAGTGCTACCAAGTAAAAACGTTCATTTCGAGCCCTGATGTGTGTCTGCACGTGTGTGTGTGTCTGTATCAGTATGTGCCCCTGCTTCTGTGTCTGCGTGTGTGTGTGTCTGCATCAGGATGTGCCTCTGTGTGTGTGTGTCTGCATCAGGATGTGCCTCTGTGTGTGTGTCTGCATCAGAATGTGTGTGTGTGTCTGCATCAGCGTGTGCCTCTGTGTGTGTGTGTGTCTGCATCAGGATGTGCCTCTGTGTGTGTGTGTCTGCATCAGAATGTGTGTGTGTGTGTCTGCATCAGCGTGTGCCTCTGTGTGTGTGTGTGTCTGCATCAGAATGTGCCTGCATCAGAATGTGTGTGTGTCTGCATCAGGATGTGCCTGTGTGTGTGTGTCTGCATCAGAATGTGTGTGTGTCTGCATCAGAATGCGTGTGTGTGTGTCTGCATCAGGATGTGCCTCTGTGTGTGTGTGTCTGCATCAGAATGTGTGTGTGTGTCTGCATCAGGATGTGCCTCTGTGTGTGTGTGTCTGCATCAGAATGTGTGTGTGTGTCTGCATCAGAATGTGTGTGTGTCTGCATCAGGATGTGCCTCTGTGTGTGTGTGTCTGCATCAGAATGTGTGTGTGTGTCTGCATCAGGATGTGCCTCTGTGTGTGTGTCTGCATCAGAATGTGTGTGTGTGTCTGCATCAGGATGTGCCTCTGTGTGTGTGTGTCTGCATCAGAATGTGTGTGTGTGTCTGCATCAGGATGTGCCTCTGTGTGTGTGTGTCTGCATCAGAATGTGTGTGTGTGTCTGCATCAGGATGTGCCTCTGTGTGTGTGTGTCTGCATCAGAATGTGTGTGTGTGTCTGCATCAGCGTGTGCCTCTGTGTGTGCGTGTCTGCATCAGGATGCGCGTCTGCGTGTGTCTGCGTGTGTCTGCGTGTGTCCGCGTGTGTCTGCGTGTGCGTGAGGACGAGCCGGGCGGTGTTAGTGACAGAGTGTGACTTCCTGTCAGACTGACAGGTCAGGAGTGCGTGGCTACGCAGCGACAGCACAGCTCAGTGGTGATGGATGGCCAGAGCTGGCTCCTCACTCCCTCCTTCTCCCCCCTCTCCTTCCTCTCCTCTCCTTTCTCTCTCCCTCTCTGTCCTTTCCTCTCTCTCCCTCTCACTCTGTGTTTTGTCCCTCTCCCTTTTGTTCTTTGCCTCTTTTTCTTTGTCTCCCTTTCATCCCATAGCTCTTTTCCTCTTTCACTCTTTACCCTCTCTCTCCCTCTTTATTGCTCTTTCTTGCTTTCTCATTCCATAATTCTTTTCCTCTCTCTCCTTCCATCACTCCCTCTATCGCTTCTCCCCTCACTCCATTGCTCTCTCTCTCTCTCTCTCTTTCTTTTCCTCACTCTCTCCTCCCCCTCTCTCTCAGTTCTCCTGTATCTGCGCTTCGTCCTCCCAAACGGAGCGATTTCATTTCCTGCTCGCCGCTCTGGCTCGCCACCGTGTGACAGGCGGCTCGTTCGTCCTGCGCGGCGCCCGGGTCTCGCAGGAGATTGGGAGAGCGATAGAGAGATCTCCGCCCGCCCCGCGTCCCGCCCATCTGTCCCCCGGTGAGCGATTGGGCCTGGTTTCGGCCTCTGTCCCCCGGTGAGCGATGTGGGCCTGGTTTCGGCCTCTGTCCCCCGGTGAGCGATGTGGGCCTGGTTTCGGCCTCTGTCCCCCGGTGAGCGATGTGGGCCTGGTTTCGGGCCTCTGTCCCCCGGTGAGCGATGTGGGCCTGGTTTCGGCCTCTGTCCCCCGGTGAGCGATTTGGGCCTGGCTTCGGCCTCTGTCCCCCGGTGAGCGATGTGGGCCTGGCTTCGGCCTCTGTCCCCCGGTGAGCGATGTGGGCCTGGTTTCGGCCTCTGTCCCCCCGGTGAGCGATGTGGGCCTGGCTTCGGCCTCTGTCCCCCGGTGAGCGATGTGGGCCTCTGTCCCCCGGTGAGCGATGTGGGCCTGGTTTCGGCCTCTGTCCCCCGGTGAGCGATGTGGGCCTGGTTTCGGCCTCTGTCCCCCCGGTGAGCGATGTGGGCCTGGCTTTCGGCCTCTGTCCCCCGGTGAGCGATGTGGGCCTGGGCCTCTGTCCCCCGGTGAGCGATGTGGGCCTGGTTTCGGCCTCTGTCCCCGGTGAGCGATGTGGGCCTGGTTTCGGCCTCTGTCCCCCGGTGAGCGATGTGGGCCTGGCTTCGGCCTCTGTCCCCCGGTGAGCGATGTGGGCCTGGTTTCGGCCTCTGTCCCCCCGGTGAGCGATGTGGGCCTGGTTTTTCGGCCTCTGTCCCCCGGTGAGCGATGTGGGCCTGGTTTCGGCCTCTGTCCCCCGGTGAGCGATGTGGGCCTGGTTTCGGCCTCTGTCCCCCGGTGAGCGATGTGGGCCTGGTTTCGGCCTCTGTCCCCCGGTGAGCGATGTGGGCCTGGTTTCGGCCTCTGTCCCCCGGTGAGCGATGTGGGCCTGGTTTCGGCCTCTGTCCCCCCGGTGAGCGATGTGGGCCTGGTTTCGGCCTCTGTCCCCCCGGTGAGCGATGTGGGCCTGGCTTCGGCCTCTGTCCCCCGGTGAGCGATGTGGGCCTGGATTCGGCCTCTGTCCCCCGATGAGCGACGTGGGCCTGGTTTCGGCCTCTGTCCCCCGGTGAGCGATGTGGGCCTGGTTTCGGCCTCTGTCCTGTGAGCGATGTGGGCCTGGTTTCGGCCTCTGCCCCCCGGTGAGCGATGTGGGCCTGGTTTCGGCCTCTGTCCCCCGGTGAGCGATGTGGGCCTGGTTTCGGCCTCTGTCCCCCGGTGAGCGATGTGGGCCTGGTTTCGGCCTCTGTCCCCCGGTGAGCGATGTGGGCCTGGTTTCGGCCTCGGCGGGGGAGTTTAGCGCGTACGCTCGCTGCAGCCGCCCGCCTCAGGACGGCGGTACTTACCGTAGCTCCTCATCATCAGGCTCTTATCACTCAGGCGGGCTTCTGGCTTTCCATCAGTCAGCAGCACAAATAGGTTTGTCTCAAATTGCAACACATTACGCAGGGCGCACGCATTACCGGCATTTACGGGATAGACTGGGGGGGGGGGCACTGTGTGATGAATAGCATATTAGCCATCAGTGACACCTGTTGTGGTGCAGCCTTTTTTATGATAGGAAAGTGGGACAGTCCACCCTTCTTTTATATTTTTGGGTTTATTCAGGCATATAGAAAGCAGAGAAGGTAAAAGATAGTGGAAGGACCAATGCTGAGAGAGTGCCGGGGGGGGGGGGGGGGGGGGGGGGTTGCAAGTGGTACATCCATTTTAAGCCACTTTCAGACAAAAAATTCTCATTTTTTAAATGTGCCCACTCATTTTAATATGTTACTACAAAAATGTATTGCTCAGTGCCTCCACAAGATGCTTATTCTTTCTCCAAGATGTAAGATGTATAAGTACTGTATCCAGTATAATTACATCAGGGATAAACTGCACTCTGCAGGGACATATATAAGCAGCAGCTACTAAATCGCACAATTAAATAGCAATAATATGTTCACTAGTACTGCATTGAGAGTGAGAAAAGTGAAATAAAAGAAATATCATCAGCTGGTGCTTGCAAATGGTAAAAATCAGTTTTCAGCTTCAGTGTAAATATACAAGCAATACAATGCACGGTAAACAACTCAACCCTGTCTTAAGAACAAGTTTGCCGACAATCTGTTCTTAAGAACAGGTGCTACGCCCTCTTTTAACCTTAACACCATAGTTATTTAACCCTGTGAAGTTTGCAGAGTATTTAATGTGAACACTGAGAATCGTTGTATAAAGACTGATGAGTTTGTGTCCCCCTCATTTCTTGTTTTGTGTTGTCCTTTAACTGTCATTGTGTGGTAAAGGATGCAGTGTAATTGCTTAGACTAGGAAGAGCTGTATAATGGTTTCAGACACAACAGCTCCTTGTGAAGCAGTGACTGCAATAAAGCTCCCTGTTTAATTACTCATAGTACCTTGCATATTTATTTTATTATTGCCATGTCATACGCTACTTAATATTTTGACAAAACTGGAACAATGAACACAAGGTGAATTATTATAGTGATTATAGTCTTCACTTAAATAAACATTCCATATCATTTAATTATTACACTGAATTATATGATTTTTTTTCTGGGAACTGTAAATACTGTGAAGACTTGCATGTTTTTCATGTCTAGAAACTAGGAGGTGGGGAGCGAGAAAGAGAGAGAGACAGAGACAGTGAGTGAGAGAGAAAGAGAGAGACAGTAAGAGAGAGAGAGAGAGAGATAATGTAGTCTACATCTGAAAATAGCTGTAGCTCAATCAGGCCGGATCAATGGCTCTGTTCTGTCCACGGACGCTGTGCAGAGCTCAGACAAAGGCTCTCTTCAGCCTGATTGAAATGCTAGATTCTGAGCCCCTTCCAAAAGTGGCCGTGATGTCATGCCCTGAGGGCAGGGGGTATTGATGCGAGCGGTTTGGCCCCGCCTCTCGTCCCTCACTCACCCTGCCTGACCCCGCCCTGCCTCCCCACTCTCATTAGCTGCATTCGCGCGCAGACATGACTAGACTGGATTTAAATCACTCCAGTTTGATTCAAGGTGGCGGTTTGTCAATCATAAGCCCGGTTATTGCTTTTTTACGCTCCCAGCCTTTCTCACGTTAGAGGAGTTGGTTTCAGCCAAACTCCAGCATGCGGCCTCTACTGTCAGACTTGTGACTCTGCGTCAGCTGCTGGATAAATGCTTGGACCCTTTACAGGATAGAGCAAGGGTGTCCAAACTTATCCAAAAATGGCCAATGTGGGTGCAGGATTTTGTTGTAGCCCAGTACTAGGACACTGATTGTTTACTGAAGACTAATTAGCTTATGAGTTGAATCAGGTGTCATAGTGCAGGGCTAAAACAAAAAAGTGCACCCACACTGGCCCTTTTTGGATAAGTTTGGACACCCCTGGGATTAGGGAATCCCATATTCAGGGAGGCCATTTTCCTAATATTTGGTGTAACAAATGACATGAGGGTAGGTGCCGGTGGTGTCTAAACTTTTTCATTGCTGGTCTGTAGATGCCCAAAGCTGATGCCTTCGATTGAAAATAGTTAACAAATCTGTAGGTTGTTTTCACTGAATGGAATGAATATTCCCCCAAAGAAGACTTGCAAGAAAATATTCTGTAACTCCTTACTTGGTCCCTTTTAGCAAAGCCGTGCTCTCTCTCTGTGCCCGGTCAGCTAGCTAGTGACGCTTTACCCATTTAAAAAAATGAACATAACCTTTGTCTCCGCTTCAGTTTCTGTGACTAGATTTTGTTGTCCCAACTCCCGTTGGCAAAATATTCCTCCGAGTGGACTTTCCTGAATTGGATGCTCCTAATAAGATCACAGTTTGCTAAGCCAAGAAAAGGCGTATATCAGAACCACGGAACTCGAGCCAGGGAGGCTGAAGGCTTTAGCAGAGACCAGGCAGTTTGAGTCTCAGTTGAGTTATTAGCGGGAGGAAGGTAATCGGTACTAATGTCGGTCGCAGTGTGAGGGGAGGGTGCTGAAATTGCACCCAGATAAGGTTCAGAAACGTTCCTCCTCTCTGATTGGCCCCCTCGGCCCGGAGCTGCGGCTTCTGCCAAGTCTTTCCCAGGCTTCATTAAGCTGTTGAGGGGCCTGCTGGAACAAAACGCTGTTTTTAAAAAGCTCTTTGGAGGTGACAGGTGGTGCAGCCACACTCCGCAGGCGCTCGTTTTCCGCAGCAGATGTTCCCTTTAGCTTTTGTTTTCATGGCGCGATGTCGGCTACGCGGATCTGGCAACAACACGCCGCCGTTGCGGCCGGTTACGTTGCTTGTTTTTCCTGGTATGTAACGTGAAACGCAGTAGGCTTCGCGCTGTGAAAGCTCCTAAGCCAGGAGACCAAGCACATATATGTATTTTTTAAAGATGTACTATGCATGTATGTCCACTTACCTTTTTTTCCCGAGCACCAGTGGCTTCTTTTTCAGTTGTTTTCAACAGGATCCAAGCGCTTCTGGCTGCTTCCATATAAAAGTCGCTGCAGCTGGCCTCTTTTTTTGGCCCTCTGCCTTTTTTGATATTAAAAAGTAAAATGCGTTTTACATTTTGGGAGCCCTTCACAGAGTTATGGGGATCCTTACCCTTCTGTGTTTGCTTCTGTTGCATTTGTTGCAAAACGGCACTAGTGCAGAGTTGAGCTTGGGTTGGTGGCTCCTTGCGTTTGTGGCAGGGTCCCAGTATGAGGGCACTAGATTTGCCTTTCCTTCTTAACCCCTTCGCGCAAGGCCCTAGTGGCCAGGACACTGGTGTCCTGAGATTTCTCAACTCACGCATTCAGTGCTCCTGCCACCAAACTAAGAATGGAAACAACAAACTTTGTGTTCTGGATTTATTAGTAGACAATACACGACAACTGCACCAAATACAGAGTTTCTGTGTACGACTCTTGTTTGTAGTTTGTCCATTTAACAAGCACCCTCTCTTTGCAGTCTCATCTGCAACTATACCTCACAAGCATGACACATTGGATAAGGCGTCTATCTGGGAGTTCATAAAAATTTGTATTGCATCATAGCAACTAGATAAAGCTGGAAATAGCTTGAGGGCATGCCAGTACAGTTATAAAAAATGCTGCTCACTGAACAGCAAAATAAACTAGAGGATTTATTGTGTAATTAAACCACGTCATTCTACTTTCAGTATCTGCAGCTGAATATGGAATAAATATACTATCTTAGCATTGGTTTTGCATGTAAAGATGTCCGTTTTAAGATTCAGTGGTCATTATTGTCTTGAACAATCCTTTTGAGAAATAAACACACATATAGAAAGTGAGGGCTGGCATTTACATCAGCCACGTGCAAAAACCCCTCTTGCTTTTATACCGCAGTAACTCTATTCAGTTCATTGTAATTTAATTGATAACTCTTTTATTCAGTAGACAGCAGTATGTGCTTTCCAGCTGTATATGATGTGTTTCATTGGAAGCTTATAATAAAGATTGAGAGCCTCCGCGAACAGCAATAATGGTTGCCAGATTTGGCATTTGCATGAAGGGGTTAAATAGAACACACCATAAATGGGTGAGGATAGGCCAGATTAGGCATCTGCGTGAAGGGGTTAAATAGAACACACCATAAATGGGTGAGGATAGGCCAGATTAGGCATCTGCGTGAAGGGGTTAAATAGAACTCACCCTAAATGGGTGGGGATAGGCCAGATTTGGCATCTGCGTGAAGGGGTTAAATAGAACTCACCCTAAATGGGTGGGGTTAGGCCAGATTTGGCATCTGCATAAAAAGGGATTAATCGTATTTTATTTTTTTGCTCTGTTCTCACGGCACTTACTGTTCATAGACAGCCTTTAACTAAAGTTCCATTTAATAATATCTGAAAATCCCCAATGGATTTGGATTTGGATTTGGGCCTTTATTGTCTAAGCCTGGCCACCCTGGCAAGACACAGGGACCGCATGGAATGAGTCAGACAGTGTCTGTCTATGCCAGCCAGGGTCCAGTTACCAGAACAAAGTGGAAAAGCACCACATATTCCTCTCTGGTGAGGAGGGCGGGGGGTGTGCACAGACAGGCCGACACCCATTATGGGCATGTCCAGTGGTTTCACGCTGTCCTGCGATTGGCCATTTGTTTCCTGTTTTCAGAGTCAGAGCAGCAGCACTGTGGTCTTGTAAAGCATTGAGAAAATGGTGTGGGGATCACAGTATCACTGACTTGACCATATTAAGTGATTGGCTGAGTGTTGTCTTGCAACCCAATCGGCAGATCAGCCATTACTGAATTATTCAGCAAACCACACCTCAGCTTTCAGAGCTCTCATCCGCGGCAAGAAAATGGAGCCGCTATTAAATTACACAGGCACATACACTCCCACACAGACAGGCACACGCACATACACTCTCACACACACACACACACTCACACACTCGTACAGACACATACACACACTCACACACTCGTACAGACACACACACACACACTCCCACACAGACAGGCACACGCACACACACTCTCACACACACACACACACTCACACACACTCGTACAGACACACACACACACACACACACACACTCATACAGACACACACACACACTCTCACACAGACAGGCACACGCACGCACTCGTGCAGACACACACACACACACTCACACACACTCGTACAGACACACACACACACACACACACGCACACACTCGTGCAGACACACACACACACACACACACACAGACAGGCACACGCACGCACACACACACACACACACACACCACACACTCGTGCAGACACACACACACACACACACACACTCGTACAGACACACACACACACACTCGTACAGACACACACACACTCACACACTCGTACAGACACACACACACACACACACACAGACACACACACACACACAGACACACTCACACACACACTCACACACACACACACACACACTCACACACTCGTACAGACACACACACACTCACACACAGACAGGCACACGCACGCACTCGTGCAGACACACACATACACTCACACACTCGTACAGACACACACACACACACACACTCACTCACACAGACACAGACACACACACACACACACACACACTACACGTACAGACACACACACACACACACACACATACACGTACAGACACTCACACACACATACAGACACACTCACACTCACTGTCATGCGCCGGGAAGCACATAAACAGCTAACCTCAGACCAACAGAGCAATCAAAGCCAGCCAAGGTGATTCAGCCCAAAATCTGGTGGCTTTGAGGATGCTGAACTCCGTCATCAAAATTTCCATTTCTTCCAGGAAACATTCTGTGGTGTGATATTAAAACTGATGCTAAAAAATTCATGTTCAGGGAGTTAATGGAAATGAACCAAAGGTCTTAGAGTTATTGTGTAGTCATGTATGCGACAGTGATCTGTGAACAAAAAACTCACAGGTTGGTGGATTCAAAGTTCTTGTTTTGTTGTACGCTGATGGTGGAAGATGTCACCTGTAGTACTTTGTGTTGAAGATTGGTGGTATTTTTTCTAGTACTTTGTGCCGATAGTCAAGGTTTCCTGTAGTACTTTGTGCTGATAGTCAAGGTTTCCTGTAGTACTTTGTGCTCATAGCCAAGGTTTCCTGTAGTATTTTGTGCTGACAGTCAATGTTTCCTGTAGTACTTTGCGCTGACAATTGATGTTTCCTGTGGTACTTTGTGCTGACAGTGGGGAATCTTTTCTGTAGTACTACTTCATGCTGATAGTGGGAGTTATTTCCTGTGGTACTTTGTGCTGGTGGTGGGGAATCTTTTCTGTGGTACTTTGTGCTGATAGTGGGAGTTATTTCCTGTAGTACTTTGTGCTGACAGTGGGGAATCTTTTCTGTGGTACTTTGTGCTGATAGTGGGAGTTATTTCCTGTAGTACTTTGTGCTGATGGTGGGGAATCTTTCCTGTCATACTTTTTGCTGATGGTGGGAAATGTTTCCTGCAGTATTTTGTGTTGATGGTAGGGGGTATTTCCTGCAGTACTTTGTGCTGACAGTGGGGAATCTTTTCTGTAGTACTACTTCATGCTGATAGTGGGAGTTATTTCCTGTAGTACTTTGTGCTGACAGTGGGAGTTACTTCCTTCAGTACTTTATGCTGTCAGTGGGGGACGTTTCTTGTAATACTTTCTTCTGATGGTGGGACGAGTTTCCCGTGAATGCTAGCAACATCAGCTGTCCCTTCTGGCCATTAGTGGCATCGGCATTCCTCCCGAAGTCAGGCTCCCAATTAACTCCCGTTCATTTTCGGGACCTCACCAACATTAATAGTTTTAAAGCAAAAACGAACAACTGAGCATAATGCAAAAATGCAATACTTTTTAAAAACGAAGGTAACATTTTGTGAGCGGATAAGCTGCTTTCAGGGATAGATTAGCTGTAAATAGAGAAACTATTTTCAGAAGGCTACTGCGTGATACAACAAGTCATAGTTTGATTTATTTTTGTTATGGCCTACACAACTACTGTACTTGGTGAATTATCTGTGGGTGGAAAACCTGTTGCTGTAAATTCTATAGCATATTCTATATATTATAGGCCTATCAGTCACACAAGAATTTTAAAAGAACAGATTAAAAATTTAAAGGGTAATAGGAACTATCTCTGTATCATTAAGGATAGGCTACATTACTTAGTTAAAGTAGCACGATCTTCTTTCGTCTTTAATAGGGCAATAACACATTGAAAATACGCAGATATCAAAACATACTTTTTGACGTTAGTGCTCTCTTTTATCTATTCTCAGTAGTTTGTGGTTTAAAAACTATTAATTTGGTAAATGGTAAATGGTAAATGGACTGCATTTATATAGCGCTTTTATCCAAAGCGCTTTACAATTGATGCCTCTCATTTGCCAGAGCAGTTAGGGATTAGGTGTCTTGCTCAAGGACACTTCGACACGCCCAGGGCGGGGTTTTTCACAGAGGTCCTGAAAATGAATGGTTAACAGTTAATCGATTAACTGCTAATCATTAATAAGAACATTAATCAATTAATTTTATTGATTAAACAGTTACATTTCATTAAACCACTTCAATGAACAACCTAATGGTGGCGATTAGATTTTGAATTAAAGAGACGTTTCTCCATCTTTAGACTCAAATGCCCTCGACTCCTTGACTGGTGGAA
>CM045885.1:33403615-33418615 GCA_025169545.1 Anguilla japonica
CTCTCTCTCCCCCCCTCTCTCTCTCTCTCCCTCTCTCTCTCATCTCTCTCTCCTCCCTCTCTCCCCTCTCTCCCCCCTCTCTCTCGCCATCCCTCCCTCTCTCCCTCTCTCCCCCCTCCCTAGTCCCACCTCCCTCTCTCCCTCTCTCTCTCTCTCTCCCCCTCTGCTCCCTCTTTCTCTCCGCTCTCTCCCTTTGCTATTCAGCGCAGAACCTTTTGGTTTGAAACAGTGGCACATGTTGGCTAGCGAATGCCCCGGTGGAGATGGGTCTCACTCCACCCAGATTTATCTACTCATGTGGACAACTGCCACTGTCGGCCTGATCTGGCCCAACAGCGCAGACTGTGAGCGACTCCCGGGGTGCATCTGGCAGGGCGGGGCAGGGCAGGGCGGGGCAGTGCGGGGCAGGGCAGGGCAGGGCGGGGCAGTGCGGGGCAGTGCGGGGCAGGGCAGGACAGGACAGGGCAGGGCGGGGCGGCAGGCGGGGCAGGGCGGGGCAGGGCAGGCAGGGCAGAGCAGACCCAGATAGGTTGTGTGAGTATGTATTATGAGTAGGTTATGCAAGGGGTCTCCATTCAGGCATTGAGTAAGCAGACAGTGTGACAGTTCACTGAGAAAGGAGTCATTATGCATTCTACTTGGTATAGCAGAGCTGTGTGTGGTATAGGAAAGCTGTGTTTGGTATAGCAGATCTTTATGTGGTACAGCAGAGCCGTGTGTGGTATAGCAAAGCTGTGTATGGTATAGCAGAGCTGTGTGTGTGGTACAGTAGAGCTGTGTGTGGCATAGCAGAGCTGTGTGTGGTATAGCAAAACTGGGTGTGGTATAGTAGAGCTGTATGTGGTACAGGAGAGCTGTGTGTGGTATAGCAAAGCTGTGTTTGGTATGGCATAGCTGTGTTTGGTACAGCAGAGCTGTGTGTGTTATAGCAAAGCTGTGTTTGGTATATAAGAGCTGTGTGTGGTACAGCAGAGCTGTGTTTGGTATGGCAGAGCTGTGTGTGGTATAGCAGAGCTGTGTGTCATATAGCAGAGCTGTGTGTGGTATAGCAGAGCTGTGTGTCATATAGCAGAGCTGTGTGTGGTATAGCAGAGCTGTGTTTGGTATATAAGAGCTGTGTGAGGTTGGCTGCTCCAGTGCCGGTTTTTCAGCAGATTCACATTTCTTCTGTAAATCAGTAATAAACAGTTAAACTCAGTGACTCAGTGTTGCATCAGATACTGCAGTGATCCCCACAGTATTCATCATTACAACTCTCTCGCTACATAAGATTATTATTATTATTATTTATTATTGTATGATTATGAGGATGATAATGATGATGCTGCTGATGATGATGATTATTATTAGATCATTATTAGATCATTATTCAGCACACACACATAAACACATGCAAACGCATGCACATTCACACTCTAAACACATTTATTAACTTTAAACAAAGACTGTTTAGTATCTGTTGGGGATTACTGAGTTCAAAAATAAGGAAAGAGGCTCCCATCTTTGGAGTGCGGATGCCGTGGCGGAGGGAGAGGGGCCCGCGGCAGCGCTGTGGGTGTGGGATTCTGGTGCGGGGCTGGCAGGATGTTGACAGAAATCGGGCCTGCGCAGCTCCGGCCTCTCTGTGACCCTCCCGCCCTGCCTGGCCGACGGAGCGGCCCCGCCCCCGCCCCCCCCGCCTGAGGGACAGCGGCCCCGCGTGGGCGGGACTTGGCCTGGCGGCTCCTCGCCCGCTCGCGCCCGATCAGTGCCTGCTTTCTTCAGCGCCGCCGAACCCCCGCTCCTCCGAACGCGATCATCTGCTGGCGGAGGTTCCCCGCCTCGACCCCGCGTGTCACTTTCAGCCAATGGCGACGCTTGTTCCAGGAGGGTCGCTCGACGCCGGCGAGTAACAACGCTCAATTCCAAAAGGAGGACGCTGACGGCAGCCTATCGCAGCGCTCGTTCCAGGAGGACCGCGCTGACGGCAGCCTATCGCAGCGCTCGTTCCAGGAGGACGACGCTGACGGCAGCCTATCGCAGCGCTCGTTCCAGGAGGACGGCGCTGACGGCAGCCTATCGCAGCGCTCGTTCCAGGAGGACGACGCTGACGGCAGCCTATCGCAGCGCTCGTTCCAGGAGGACGACGCTGACGGCAGCCTATCGCAGCGCTCGTTCCAGGAGGACGGCGCTGACGGCAGCCTATCGCAGCGCTCGTTCCAGGAGGGTTCCTCGGATGCCGGTCGGCCGCGGCACATTCCAAGGAGAGCATCCCGCTCCCTTTCCCCCGTTTTCGTTCTGGCGCGCGTCTGCTCCTCGAGAAGCTCGTTTTAAGAGGGGCGGAAATCGCTGCGTTTAAAGACGCGCCGCGCTTAGCGGACCGGTTGCCCTGTTTCGGGCCCCGCCGTTCTCGTGCGGGGGAGGGACGCGCTGAAAGGTCGGCCGGGCAGCGGAGTTATTTTAGCAGCGGCGCCGGCGTTGGCTGAAACGGCGGGCTGAGGTGCGCGTGCCCGCGCGCCTGACGCTCCCTAAGCGAGGAGAATGAGCTCCGGCTAAGGCTCCTGCCGCCCAAGCGCCGAAGTCTCCCCCCTCTGACCGTCCGGTCCGAGGTAACAGCGGGTGCCCTCTCGCTCGCTCACGCGCTCGGATGCACGCGGGAGAGAGGGAGGGGGGAGAGGGGGAGAGGGGGAGAGGGGGAGAGAGGGAGAGAGGGAGAGGGGGAGAGAGGGAGAGAGGGAGAGGGCGAGAGGGGGGAGAGGGGGAGCGAGGGAGAGAGGGAGAGGGGGAGAGGGGGGGGAGAGAGGGGGAGAGGGGAAGAGGGGGAGAGGCTTTTGAAGTCCCGTTATTTATATGTTGTAATACCTTTTCGTATTAAATGATTTCAGAGACTTCTGCTGTTAAATCATGGCAGTGATATTATCAAACGAAAACGCGTGTAAGGAAGGAAAGAGAGTGAGGGAGAAAGAGAGGGAAAGAAGAGAGAGAGGGTGGGGCGATGGCACACACACACACACAGACCCTCACACACACACACACACACACTCACACACACACACACACACACACACAAATCCACACACACACACACACCCACACACACACACACACACAAACCCTCACACAAACCCACACACACACATACACACACAAACCCTCACACACACACACACACGCAAGCCCACACGCTCACATACACACACACACACACACACACACACACACACAAACCCTCACACTCACACACACACACGCACACCAGCTGCTCTCAGACGGGTGAGAGTCAGTTCAGTGACAGCGAATTCTGCGCGCCCCTCCACAGGGGAGCCCCGTGTCCCAGGCTGGCCCCAGACGCTCCCGCAGGGAGCCGGCAGCTCGTGACGGCCCGCCCGCTGAAGGCCGTTAGCACAGCACCTCGTGAGAGGTGGGGGGGGGGAGAGAGAGAGGGGGAGAGAGAGGGGGGGAGAGAGAGAGGGAGAGAGGAGAGAGAGAGGGAGAGAGAGAGACAGAGAGAGAGAGAGAGAGGGGAGAGAGGAGAGAGAGAGAGAGAGAGAGAGAGAGAGAGAGAGGGAGGAGAGAGAGAGAGAGGAGAGAGAGAGAGGGGGGGAGGAGCGGGGGAGAGAGAGAGAGAGAGAGAGAGACAGAGTGAGAGGGGGAGCGAGAGACAGAGAGAGACAGAGAGAGACAGAGAGAGACAGAGAGAGAGAGAGAGAGAGAGAGAGAGAGAGAGAGAGAGAGAGCCTCCCCATGTTAACCCGGAGTGTTGCTCTGCTTTACCGCCAGCGCTAGCGGCGCTAAAAACAAAGAGCGCGGGGAGCAGGAGCCCCGGCTCAGCGTGCCGCTGTGGCGCCGCCGTTTCCGCGCTCGTCCTGTTTCGCGCTCGCGCTCGTCCCGTCGCGTCAGCATGTTTGTCAGACGCTTGGGGGAGGGGGGGGGCGGTTGGCGGAGGCATCACGCCCGTCAGCACTAAATAAAAATAAAGCAGCTTGAAGGAAAGGATTCTGCAATTACATTTTTTTGGTCAACTGAGGACAGACTACAGCTGTTGCCATGGTGCGCGCTCGCTGTGCCTGCTGAATGCGCCGTGTAGACAATGCGATCCCCGAAGACCTGTCCTCCCCTGCTTAAATCACTGCTAATGGGCTGTAAAAGGCTTTTTCGGGGCACGCAGGTGGCACGTTCAGCTGCAGGTCTGAGTGAGTGTCGGCTGTGGGTTCCAGTCCTGTGGGCGGGAAGGGGGGGGCGGGGGGGCTCCCCTTCGAAAGCCTCGTTCGACCCCAAGCCGGAAGGAAGGCTTCGGCGGGCGGGGTTTCCCCCGCCTCATCGCAGAGAAGCCAGCGCTGTGGGCACCTGCAGCTCGTCTGCACCCGCTCCGAATAACACATGCTCCTCCAAAACATCGCCAGGCATCAGACGTTGGTTTCACATGTTTTTTTTTTAACCGCAGAAGGGAAAGTACTGTATGTTTTCTGGAGTGGAACGCATGGAAACTAGCATGAAAATACATGAAAATATATTTCAACGAAGCTTCCTAATTTTACTGAATAACCACTGTACCCTGTGGGGGAAAAACGAAACAGGTACTGTGAGGTAATTATAAGTAACATGTGACCTGTAGGAGTGAGCTGATGCCGCAGGACAAGATAGGAATCCCCAGAGATTTCGAGGGAACAGGGAGCTGGGCCTCTATCAGCCGCCTGTGGACTCTCCCAAAGTAGCCAAGTATCGATTAGCCGTAAAGCAAACGATGTAATGGTCGTATAATTCAACATCTCTGCCTTTATTGACGGCCTGTTTGGGGAGTTGTAAAAAAAACGCCCTGCTCCTTGGCGCTGTACAGGGCGGCCTCCCAAAAGCTCTTAATTGCTTTTTGGGTTCACAGGGGGTGGGGGGTGGGGGGGGGGGGGGGGCGGCGAGCCAGGGCGGAAGAGGAGAGGGGCGTGAGCACGGCGCGCTAGCGGGCGATAGCGGGCGTTAGCGGGCGATAGCAGTTAGCGGGCGATAGCGTTTGGCTGGCCCCGCGCCGCGGCTCGCTGGAGCACAATGCGCGTCAGGGTCGATTAGCTCGCGCCGGCAGAGCCGCTTTTGTTCCGGGAGGCTGGCTTTTGTCCGCGCTCACAAAGCGGGCCGACCTCCTCGTCTCCTCTCCTCTGCTCTCCTCTCCTCTCCTCTCCTCTCCTCTCGGAGGCAAAGGTTTTAAGTCTCTCCTTCCCGGTCGTTAGCGGGAGCCGCGGAACAAGCCCGGGAACTCCGGTGCCAGCTGTTAACACGCCGCCGGTCCATGTCCGCGTCGCGCGTGATTTATCTGGCGGAGTACGCGTCTGTCTGCCGACGTTACGCGCGGGTCTGTGCGTCTGTCCGTTTGTGGTCTGTGTGCACGCGTGTCTCCGTGTGTTAGCTGGTTTGCGCAAGTATATCTGGGAGATATATATATATATAGTATATTTGGGTATATCTATATCTGAGTGCGGGTGTTGGCATGTCCATGCTGTCCACATAAACGATTCCCACCCTTGATAAAGATGAAAAAGACTATGAATAGCCAGATACTGAGCTTTATTCTAATTGTGAGACGTGGTAACTTTAATAATGGTTAAGTGGAATCAGTCAATGTAAAACTTTCTCAAATTATTAATTTATTTCTGTAATGTTCACACGAATGTTTATGATATACTTTTGAAGGGTATTGTTGACCATTCCTCCTTACAGAATCTTTCAAGATCCTTTCATCTATGCTTGTGGAATGATCTGTTCAATTCAAACCACAAATTTTCGATCAGGTTCACTGAGACTGAGACTGAGATGGGCCTTGAAAAACAGTAATTTTGTGGCAGTTAACCATTTCTAGGTTGATTTTGAGAGCGCTTGGGATTATTGTCTTGCTGAAAAATCTATTTGCGGTTTGAGCTTCCTGGCAAGAGAATAAGGTTTTTTTTGCCTGAATGTCTTGGTTCTTGCTGGAGTTTGTGATTCTGTTGACCTTCATGAGAGCCCCAGGACCAGTAGATGCAAAACAATCCCATGACAAGACCCACCGCTATATTTCATTTCAGATATGAAGTCCTTTTCAACATACGTGTCCTTTTCCCTACCCCAAGCCCACCACTGGTTTGCCTGGCCATTAAACTCTTTTGGTCTCATCAGATTATAAAATCCAGTTGCAGTTGAAGCATACCAAACTCCGGGTTTTTGTTGAGTGCCCTCAAAAGAGGTTTTTTTTTTTTGCAACTCCTCCAAAAAGCCTATTAGCATGGAGACACCATGTCTGGTGGTTGGGCTGAAGAGTTCTTGTCTCCGAAATGCAACTAGGTTTTTGTGTATCTCCATATCAGTGGCCTTTGAATGTTTCTTAGCCTCCCAAATGATTTGCCTCGCTGTGTGGGGGCAAGACACACTTGCACACCCTACCAGGCAGGTCTACCACTGTTAGTGGTTTTACAGTTCTTAATTATTGACCTAACTGTGGAATCTATCTTAGTTATTTATTTGTTGGTAATCATCTTTTGGGTTATGTCGGTCAGCAACCCTTTGTCTTGTTTCTGCTGAGAGTTCTTTGCTCTTCCTCACGGTGATTAGTGACACATGGATTTTGCACGAGTCATCTCATTCTTACACTGCGATAAAACAGGAAGCCGCGTGAGGCCACAATGGAGGGGAACGTAATAAAAGCAGAATTAAAATGCAGATATTTTTGTTGGATTTTTTTTTTTTTTTTAATATTAGGGGTGCTAATAATTGTGACACATTGTTTTAAAAAAATATTGATTATTGAACGAAATCTTTTTCTTGGAGAAGTCGTATTAGAAAAGAATGTAATTTTTTGTAAGTCTTTAGATATAGCTCATTACCTTTATTGTGTATTTTGCACAGCCTTCTCGGCTTATCTACATCAAGGGTGTGCATAATTTTGCAGGGTGTGTGTGTGTGTGTGTGTGTGTGTGTGTGCGTGCGCGTGTGCCTCTTCAATTTTCCCCTGGCTGCATCCTGTGAGAGCAGACAGTGGGGCTGCAGTTCTGCCTGTGGCAGCTAGAGGGGGATGTTGCTGCGCTGCTGTTGTGCTCTCTCTCGCTCTCTCTCTCTCTCTTTGTTACTGTTGCGAGTTTTTATCGCGCTGCGCTTCCTCCTAATCCGCGATCTTCCCTCCCGCTCTCAGCGACTCTTAATCAGGAAGCGCTTGAAGGCCGGTTGCAGACCAGCGCTTCGGGCGTGGCTGCGGAAGTGCAGACTGTAACGGCAGTTTGGGAAAGAGTAAGAAGAGACTCGTCAGAGTTCTGTGTGAATCCTCTGGTGTTGTTAATGATAAATCGCACCCGTTGTGCGCTATGATGGTGCTGGGAGCAGATGAAATTCCAGCTGTTTGCGAAGCACCCAGGGTGGTGGGCACAGGTGAGGGGGGTGGGGGGTGGGGGGGGGGGGGGGATGAGTGATGAAGCTCGTTTGCTCCAGCGCCTGGACGAGAGAGGGCTGTACAGCTTTGGGAATGAGCGACAGCAGGGAGAGGAAGAGCAATACGGAGAGAAAGACAGCGAAGGAGATAGATGGAGGAAGAAAAAGATGAGGGAAGGACACAGGCTGAGAGAGGGAGTGAAGCAGGGTCCGGCATACAGTGGACGCGCACACACACACACACACAACACACACACACACACACACTCTTCTCAAGCAGCTGTATGGGAATAGACTGAAATTGCATGGCAAAGAGCAGGAAATGATGCAGTCCAAGATAAATTTCCTCATGATGAAAGAGCCTCATGCTGCTCAGTGTGTGTGTGTGTGTGTGTCTGCCTGTCTGTCCATCTGTGTGTGTGTATATGTGCCTGCATGTGTTTGTGTGTGCTTATGCCTGTGTGTATGTGTGTGTCTGTGTGTCTATCTGTCCATTTGTGTGTGTGTGTGTGCCAGTGTGTGCGTGTGCCTGTGTGTGTGTGTGTGTGTGTGTGTGTGTGTGTGTGTGTGTGTGTTGCTGAGGCAGCCTGTACAGGCATGGGGATTGCTCTGGTGACAGGTCACTGGAGGGGTTCTTCTGGTGACAATGAGGTTGATTGTTTGGATCACTCTTGGGTTACAGTAAGATCATTAATGGGGGTTGCTCTGGTTATTGGTGGGGGTTGCTCTGGTGTCCGTGAGGTTATTGGTGGGGGTTGCTCTGGTGACAGCGTGGTTATTGGTGGGGGTTGCCCTGGTGACAGTGTGGTTATTGGTGGGGGTTACCCTGGTGACAGTGTGGTTATTGGTGGGGGTTTCCCTGCTGACACTGTGGTTATTGGTGGGGGGTTGCCCTGGTGACAGTGACAGGGTTTTTCCTGGCTCAGAACAGGGCTTTGCAGGTCAGTGACTGCAGTCAGTCTGGCTTTACTCACACTGTCAACTCGATGCACATGTGAATTTGCACATTCCAGGATTACATTTAGAATGTAAAGTTCTGTAAAGTCTTCAAGAGACGGCCATGACAAGATGTAGATTATAAAAATGAAACACGTGACTAAAGTTAAAAATTGGAACAATTTCAGTATTTATTGAAGGGTTACACACTTGAGGGGAGTCAGAATTTGGGGGGGGGGGGGGGGGGGGGGGGCCTTCCTGAAGGATTAACACATTTAAAGGGGTCATTCTACAGGAATACTGGAATTTGGAATTGCAGTATATCTTGAAATGCTTTTCATTTTTTATACTCGAAACCTAGGTTACAATATTAACCTTTTAACTTAATCAATCCACACAAATACCACCTTAATATGTTTTAATCATTTTTATGCATTCACTAAAAGAACGCTTGCACCACCCTACTTTGTAACAACATGAAAGTTTTTTTCGAATTTTATTTCTCACTTCATTCTGCACATGTAGACAAAAGCAGTGTGGTTTAACGATTATACAGTAGAATCCACTTAATTGCATTACAGATTATCGCATAATTTCGGTATTTTCATAGAATTGCCAAATCTTGCACCATTTCCCATTCATTCCATTGTGAAGAGATCGCATGTTTGCATAAACCATTATTGCATATTTTGGATGTTTTCGTGGAATTATGTCCAATTACGTCAGGTAATGATCTATAAATATACATTAAAATTCGGCAGATGCCTCGTAAATAAACCGACAGTTGCCCTATAAAGACTCGAAACCACCTAAATTTATGAGGGTAGACAGTTTTCTCTTGAAAATCACGTCTTTAGCGGAAGCTTGAGTGGCACGTGCGGTTGTAGGCACTCTGTCTACTGTCTCGTTCTTTTATGTGATTAAGCGGAGTCTACCGAAGCTAATTTAGCGTGTCTAAGGTTGCACGTAAACGTGAACGCTGTCAAAACTTGAACTTGAAACACAGGATAATTCATGACCAGGTTGTACCTATAAATGCACGGACCATTTCTAATTGTTTTACGGGTGTTTTTTTTTTTTTCAACTTCTCCTATAGACGCTAAGGCGACTTGAAGAAACACTTAGGTGGCTCTCCAAAGACATTTCAATGCAGGAAAAACCATGCAGTGAAGGTCGTTGGTTGGGATCTGGTGACAATGAGGTAATAGGTGGGGGTTTCCATGGTGACAGTGTGGTCATTGTACGGGGTTGCTCTGGTGACAGTGAGGTCGTTGGTGGGGGTTACTGTGGTGACTGTTATGGTGAGGTCTTTGATAGAAGTTGCGCTGGTGACGGTGAGATCGTTGGTGGGTGTTGCTGTGGTGACCGTGACAGAGAGGTCGTTGGTAGGGGTTTTGCTGGTGACAGTGAGATCATTGGTGGAGGTTGCTGTCGTGACAGTGAGGTCATTGGTGGGGGTTGCTGTGGTGACCGTGACAGTGGGGTTGTTGATAGGGGTTGTGCAGGTGACAGTGAGATTGTTGGTGGGGGTTGCTCTGGTGACAGTGAGGTCATTGGTGAGGGTTGCTGTGGTGACAGTGACAGTGAGCTTGTTGATAATGGGTTGTGCGGGTGACAGGGAGATTGTTGGTGGGGGTTGCTGTGGTGACAGTGAGGCCATAGTGCTCCCAGCAGGATGACATCAGCGCTGCTCCTGGGACGGAAGTGGATCGTAGGCTACAGGCTCACGCCCAGCCCTCTTCACACGTCAGTAGGCACAGAATGAAAGGAAACTGGAGCAGAAAACTAGAAATGAGATGTCTTTTAGACTGCCACTATCTCCCCCCCGCACTTCTCTCTTTCTCTTCTCAGGCTCTGTTCTTCCATCTTCTCTTTCCTTCTCTCTCTCCCATTTCCTGTTTTTCTTTGTCTCTCTTATGTTGACTGTATTTCACTCTCTTTGGCTCTCTTTTTCTCTGTAGTTTGTAGTGCATTCTGGGAGTGTGTGTGGCAGGTGTCCTAGCAGAGAAAGGGCTGATGGGTCTTGGTGTATATGACTCATCAAAGCCATATGATTCCCCCTCCCGCCCCAGTCCCTTCTGTCCTCTGTTTTAATTGGTTTATTAGAACACTGCAGTCATCAAAATCCCTCAAATACAGACAAATACAAGCACTCCCAATGGCAATTCTCCTGCAGCCTTCCAAACTGCCCGAGCAAAGTACTAAAATGTTCATTCCCATGAGAGCTTTAGTCTGCCCTGCAGTGACTCTCTTCTCTGCATCTTATGGTCTAATAAATAAAAACATTATATATATATATGTCACCAAAGGAGTGATGTGGCATGGCAGTGACAGAGCTGATTGTATAACCAGATGGTCATAGGTTTGAAACCCAGGTGGGCCACTGCACTTGTTTCCTTGCACAAGTTGCATAGCATACATTGCTTCGGTAAATATCCATCTGTATGAATTATATACCACGTGAAGTTCTAGCTGTGTTTTTCTATCAAGGGCTTCTAAGTGAGTGAATGCCTGTAGCAATCATTTTGCTGAAACATAAACTGTTGGGGCTGTAGTTCTTTAAAGTGCTTTTGCAGGATAGCAGTGCCTCTAGTTTTCCCGCAGAGCAGGCTTTCTGTATCAAGGGTGTGTGCTTTTCTGATGTACGGGCGTGTGTCAGACTGCCTGCCCTTCAGACCGTGTGCTTCCCTGTGACAGTGGCTGCGCAGACTGGCTGCTTCCCTGTGACTGTGCAGACAGTGTGCTTCCCTGTGACTGTGGCTGTGCAGGCAGGCTGCTTCCCTGTGACTGTGCAGACAGTGTGCTTCCCTGTGACTGTGGCTGTGCAGGCAGGCTGCTTCCCTGTGACTGTGCAGACAGTGTGCTTCCCTGTGACTGTGGCTGTGCAGGCAGGCTGCTTCCCTGTGACTGTGCAGACCGTGTGCTTCCCTGTGACTGTGGCTGTGCAGGCAGGCTGCTTCCCTGTGACTGCGGCTGTGCAGTCAGTGTGCTTCCCTGTGACTGTGACTGTGCAGACAGTGTGCTTCCCTGTGAGTGTGACTGTGCAGGCAGGCTGCTTCCCTGTGACTGCGGCTGTGCAGACAGGCTACTTCCCTGTGACTGTGGCTGTGCAGGCAGGCTACTTCCCTGTGACTGTGCAGGCAGTGTGCTTCCCTGTGGCTGTGCAGTCAGTGTGCTTCCCTGTGACTGCGGCTGTGCAGGCAGGTTGCTTCCCTGTGACTGTGGCTGTGCAGGCAGGTTGCTTCCCTGTGACTGCGGCTGCGCAGACGGGCTGCGGTGGTGGTAAGATGCATTGAGCTGCAGCCGTTTCCTGGAGGCAGCGCTGCAGGGTGACACCAGATCGATCTCCTCAGAGAGTCGCAGGCCGGTTATCTAATCCATACTCCACTTCAATGGAGGAGAAATATTGATACACACCACCGACCCAACCACACAGAGCACGCTCAGGGCAATTACTGAGCATGCAGACACACACACCTACACACACACACACGCACACACGCATACATACACACACACGCACATGCACACACGCATACATACACACACACGCACATGCACACGGACACACACCCACACACACACACACACACACACACACACATGCACACACACACACACACACAGACAAGCACACACCCACACACACACACAGACAAAGACACACACACGCACACACACACACACCCACACACACACACACACACACCCACACAAACACAGACAAACACACACGCACACGCACACACACCCACACACACACACACACACACCCACACAAACACAGACAAACACACACACACACACACACACACACAAACACACACACACGCGCACACACACCCACACACACACACACACAGACAAAGACACACACACGCACACACACACACACACACACACACACACACACACAGACAAACACACGCGCACACACATAAGCATGCATGTTAGGCATGCAGGCCATACACAGGCCCATGCACATTCATGCAGTCTGAGACACAAAGATTTACACACAATTGAACATGCAGCACACACTTGGTATCACACACACACACACACACACACACACTGTTGGGCATGCATTCACATGTATATACAACCACTGTGAGACGCCACATACACACTCTCAGATTCTCACACGCACACATGCTACGGCATTAGGCGTGCATGCACATGCATATACAAATCACTGACACACACACACTCACGCTAACACACACACACAGTATTCGCGTTCAGCATTTCAATTTACACAGAAGCACCTCCGATAAGCCCGCTCACCCGAGTCGATAAGCCCGGCAATTACGGGGAAAAACCAAATTAAAAATAAAGCGTTGCCATACCAACGGCGACGGTGTCACCGGCGAGGATCGCGGAGCTCGGGCTGCTCGGCGGCGATCGGCCGTGGCGTCCGAGCCCGGCTCGCTCAGCGCAAACAAGCGGGAGAGAGAGAGAGAGAGTCCGCGTGCCGCTGCCGCCGCCGTCCGCTCAGATCGGCATCTCGCGCAGCGCCTTCCCCAGCCCGCGGCGGGCCGCTAACCGAAAGCGGGCCCCCCCGCGCCCCCCCCGCGCTCCTCCTGCCGCTCTCCGGGGAGATGACAAGATAAGAGGCGGTGTCCCCCCGCGCCGGCGGAGATCCGCGCCGGCTGATACTGGCGCGGCCAGCCGCGCGGGGGGGCGGGCCGATAAGCGCCCGCCGACGGGCCACCTCGGACGGCCCGGGTTATTTTCCTCTCTGCGGGCCCGGCCGTGGAGGCGCAGCCTAATCGCGGAACTGCGGAGCGCGCTCAGCTGCGGGCTTATCTGTCCGTGGGGGAAAAGGTCACTTTGTGTACACGGGCCTGTCAGGCTTTTTGTTCTTATGCGAAAGAGAAAGATGGCGGTCCTGAAACCCAGGCTTCATTATGCGATGAGAATGTTCTTCACGGAACATTCTAATGCTGATGTAACAGTCAAAGCAAAGATGCTCTAGAACACTGGGAAAAAAAACATTCAATGAAACCTAACCCTTTAAAGGGTTAATATTGCTGCAGACCGTGCTGGAGAAATCTTCAGCGTGGTGCCGTACAGCAGAGCGGCTGGTGCAGGTGTGTTTGTACGGCAGTGACTCAGGCTAATATGAAAGATGCTTGATAAAAATTTAGGATTCTAATTAAAAAGAGGCAGCACTGATAGGATACCCCGTCTCATTTTGTTGATACTAGCTTAATGGTGTGACCTTCAGTTAATCATGTAAACATTACGTTTTTGAAAGGAGTGCACAAAGAACTGCCTTTTTTCGCAGCCTGAAAAAACACAAATGCACAGGCTGCAAATGGGCTGAAATAAGAGGTGTGTTTAAACGGAGTTTATTGTCATTATTGTTTGCGTTGTTATTGCTCCAGAAGGTGCACAGCTGTGAGGCACAGCGGCAGCACAGTCTGCAGCATCTGTCCTGCTGTAGGCCACAGCCGCGTGTCAGGTGTGCCCCACAGGCTGAGCGCTCAGCTGCCCATCCCGCTCTACTGATGTGCCTGAGAGAGAGAGAGAGAGAGAGAGAGGGGGAGAGAGAGAGAGAGGGAGGGAGAGAGCGAGAGAGAGAGGGAGAGAGAGAGAGAGAGAGAGAGAGAGACAGACAGACAGACAGAGGGAGAGGGAGAGGGCGAGAGAGAGAGTCAGAGAGAGATAGAGAGACAGTCAGAGATAGTCAGAGAGGGAGAGAGAGAGGGTGAGAGAGACAGTCAGAGAGAGAGAGTGTATTAGTATTCCATTGTAAATATGTGCGAGATTTAGAGGCAATATGTACCTAGTATTTCCTGCCAGGAATTTGAATTTGAATTTGAGTGAGAGGAAGAGAGAGACAGTCAGAGAGGGAAAGAGAGAGCGAGATAGAGAGACAGTCAGAGAGGGAAAGAGAGAGAGAGATAGAGAGACAGTCAGAGAGAGAGAGAGACAGTCAGAGAGAGAGAGAGAGAGAGAGAGAGAGAGACAGTCAGAGAGGGAGAGAGAGAGATAGACAGTCAGAGGGGAGAGAGAGTGCGAGATAGAGAGACAGAGAGGGAGAGAGAGAGGGAGATAGAGAGACAGAGAGGGAGAGAGAGTGCGAGATAGAGAGACAGTCAGAGAGGGAGAGAGAGAGAGGGAGAGAGAGGGGGAAAGACAGAGGCAGGCCTGCATTCGGCTGTGCCTCATTAAGCCGCCATTCCGCTGCGGACCTCGTCATCTCCGCCGCGGAGCGTGGGCCGCATCGATTTCCTGACAGCCCTCAGCCCTGGAACAGCTCTGTGCGCCTGGCAGCTCTGGCAGCTGCTAATTTCTGTATTTACAAGGCCGGGGAGGGAGACGCGACAGGGCGGGTCGAAGGCTGAGCTCTTCAGAGACGCCCCCTGCTTTCTCTTCCCCTCGCTGGGTCTCTCCCTCCCTCCCTCCCTCTCTCTGTCCTTCCTTCTTTTTCCTTTCATTCAATTCAATATGCTTTATCGGCACAAAATAATAACGGTAAATATTTTAGTAAGTATTATATGAAAGACAAAATTTCAAATGGAAAGGAAGACAAAAAAAAACAGTTGAAAGCATTTAGTTATTAACTATAATTGTAACACTTGCTAGTCGAAGAGATAATACGTTCTACCGTCTATCTGTGCGGTGGTTATATTTTTTTTGGGTGGCTACTCACTGTCCCTCGGTTGTGACAGGTTGAAACATAATTGCGCTCACCTT
>CM045885.1:33423615-33463615 GCA_025169545.1 Anguilla japonica
GGGGTGTATAAATCTCCAGTGTGTGATATTGAGGTGCAGGTCCTGAGTGTGTTAGAGGGGTGTATAGAATCCCCAGTGTGTGATATTGAGGTGCAGGTCCTGAGTGTGTTAGAGGGGTGTATAGAATCCCCAGTGTGTGATGTTGAGGTGTAGGTCCTGAGTGTGTTAGAGGGGTGTATAGAATCCCCAGTGTGTGATATTGAGGTGCAGGTCCTGAGTGTGTTAGAGGAGTGTATAGAATCCCTAGTGTGTGATATTGAGGTGCAGGTCCTGAGTGTGTTAGAGGGGTGTATAGAATCCCCAGTGTGTGATATTGAGGTGCAGGTCCTGAGTGTGTTAGAGGGGTATATAGAATCCCCAGTGTGTGATATTGAGGTGCAGGTCCTGAGTGTGTTAGAGGGGGTGTATAGAATCCCCAGTGTGTGATGTTGAGGTGCAGGTCCTGAGTGTGTTAGAGGGGTGTATAGAATCCCCAGTGTGTGATATTGAGGTGCAGGTCCTGAGTGTGTTAGAGGGGTGTATAGAATCCCCAGTGTGTGATATTGAGGTGCAGGTCCTGAGTGTGTTAGAGGGGTGTATAGAATCCCCAGTGTGTGATATTGAGGTGCAGGTCCTGAGTGTGTTAGAGGGGTGTATAAATCCCAGTGTGTGATATTGAGGTGCAGGTCCTGAGTGTGTTAGAGGGTGTATAAATCCCCAGTGTGTGATATTGAGGTGCAGGTCCTGAGTGTGTTAGAGGGGTGTATAGAATCCCCAGTGTGTGATATTGAGGTGCAGGTCCTGAGTGTGTTAGAGGGGTGTATAGAATCCCCAGTGTGTGATATTGAGGTGCAGGTCTTGAGTGTGTTAGAGAGGGGTGTATAGAATCCCCAGTGTGTGATATTGAGGTGCAGGTCCTGAGTGTGTTAGAGCGGTGTATAAATCTCCAGTGTGTGATATTGAGGTGCAGGTCCTGAGTGTGTTAGAGGGGTGTATAGAATCCCCAGTGTGTGATATTGAGGTGCAGGTCTTGAGTGAGTTAGTGAGGGGTGTATAGAATCCCCAGTGTGTGATATTGAGGTACAGGTCCTGAGTGTGTTAGAGGGGTGTATAGAATCCCCAGTGTGTGATATTGAGGTACAGGTCCTGAGTGTGTTAGAGGGGTGTGTAGAATCCCCAGTGTGTGAGATTGAGATACAGGTCGTGAGTGTGTTAGAGGGGTGTATAGAATCCGCAGTGTGTGATATTGAGGTGCAGGTCCTGAGTGTGTTAGAGGGGTGTATAGAATCCCCAGCGTGTGATATTGAGGTGCAGGTCCTGAGTGTGTTAGAGAGGGGTGTATAGAATCCCCAGTGTTTGATATTGAGGTGCATGTCCTGAGTGAGTGTTAGAGGGGTATATAGAATCCCCAGTGTGTGATATTGAGGTGCAGGTCCTGAGTGTGTTAGAGAGGTATATAGAATCCCCAGTGTGTGATGTTGCGGTACAGGTCCTGAGTGTGTTAGAGGGGTGTATAGAATCCCCAGCGTGTGATAGGGGGTGCAGAGAATCGTGATTGCGGCCAGCAGACCGCAGTACCCGGTCACTGCCTGCCCGGCGGCTCTCTGGGAGAGGCGGAAGCGTTGCGGCTGCACGTAGGCAAATGACAGCCCGTCTCATTAACGGTTTATTGAAAACCTCCACAGCTGCACCGGCCTGACCTCTCTCCCTCTCTCTGAGGATCTCATAAAGCCGCTCTCCTTGCCCACCCCTCTCACTCTGCTCATTGTTCTCTCTCTTCCAGACTGTACCACGGCCTGGCGTGGGGGGTGCCTCTCCTGATGTCATGCCTCCCCTTGTTCGGAGGGTACTATGGCCCAGCCGGAGCCTGGTGGTGAGTATCACGCACTGGGGCGGGGTTCAGTAATACTGAGCTTCTTTTATGAGTGGAGCTTGATTTTTTTTGCGTCATGCAGCTTCTTTAGAATGACCTGCCAACAATGCGAAACTGAATCGAAAAAAAGAGAAAAAGATAGGGGGGGGACAGTGAGAAGGAAAACGATCATTTATTTTTTAGAAATTTTAAAGTATTTAAAGGGGAAAAAAAGTCAAATATGCATTTTGTGTGAATATTGTACATATCTGAGATCACGCCGATGAGGTGTTTTTGAATTGAATTGAGAGAAGGGGGGAGGGGAGAGGCAGAATGGAGAGACAGAAATAGGTCCCTGACTCCAGGGTTTTGAGGGCTCCCCCGTGCCGCCGATCCCCGCCAAACAGGAAGCGCCAGCCGCGGCGCCGCCCTGCTGGACACCTGCCGTCCCCGGCGCGCGCGGCCAGGTGCGGGGCGGGGGGAAACGGGGACATTAATCCCCTTTATCTTCCTCTCCTCTACCGGAAAAGGGCCTGTCACGCAGCCAATGAATAACAGCGCCGAGCAGAACACCTCACCTCCCGCCAATAAAAAAGAGTAAAAAATCCCCCTCAGAACTGCTCTGTGCGCTGACCCCGCCCTCTGCCATCGGGCTCGGCTGGCCACGGCGCTGCTGCTGAAAGTGATTATAATGATAATAATAATAATAATAATAATAATAATTATAAGTAGTAGTTGTAGTTGTTGTTAATAATGTTGTTGTTGTTGATTTTGTTGTTGTTGTTGTTGTTGTTGTTGTTGTTAATAATAATAATAATAATAATAATAATAATAATAATAATAATAATAACAATATTACAATTTTGAGGACTTTTCATACAAGGAAACAAGCAGTTCAAAGTGCTTCACAGTAGAATATAAGACTGTTAAAAAGCTCAGTAAAATTCATACAAAATCAAATAATTGGATAGAAATAATAATAAAAAGAAATAGTTGTTCTCATTTTCTTGTGTCCAGGCCCATGGAGAGACAGTGCCACAGATAATTCATGTGCCAGATATTCAGATGCAACGTTTCTTCTGCCCTTTTTATTTCCTTATCTAGGAGGTTGGAATTGGGGATAATAAAATTGGGATGAAATTATTTCAATGTCACATCGCTGGAAACAGATTGGAGCTCCACCATTAGTATGTTGGTAAAAAGAAATAGAGCGATTCTGTCAGAGATTGGTGGATACTACTTTCTGGATACCCACAGGACACCCTGAAGTATAGTCGGAAGTATCCACCAACTGTTGTTCTATTGGTTGTTACCAATGTGCTCCCTCTCTGTTTTCCCTGTGTAAGTACACACTATGACTGTCCTATCACTATTTTATTATCCTTGTTTGGTAACAGGAGGCACGCTTTGCTCTGCTAGCTGTGATTCCCATGTATAAGGAATATTCTGTCATGAATATTCATAAGTTCAAAAATCAGAATACTTTGAAACTCGCAGTGACGGATAAAGGACGTTCAGTCACACAGTCTGAGTAGGTGGTTGAATATCTGTTGACTATGTAGAATGTCTGATGGCATCGAGCTGTACGCTCTCTGGTTGATGTCACTGCTTTATTTTAAGCAGCTTGGGTTGTATATTTTGGGAAAACCTGGACTTGACTAGTGCTAGTTCCACTTTATCAGTCATAGGCAGCTGTCCCCTGGCAACAGACCAAAAAAGTGTCCCCCCCCTTAGTGCCAGGGCCATGAACTCTGACTCCGCACCTCCCCGCCCCCCGCCCACGCCGGGGTGCATCATGGGTAAAGAGAGTCACTCATTTTGTGCCCGGACAGTCTCACCACAGCTTCTGCCCACTTGTCCTTGCCGAGGTCCGGAACATGCCGGAAAGCAGACGACCTGAAGTTAGGAACGGACGCGTTTGGGAAGCGCATGAGCGCGCCCGCGAAATCGTCGCTACGCGGCTGAGGGGTTCACGTTCGCGCAACCCGAGCTCCATTTTGACGTCAGATCGCGGGGGCGGGAATGTTACTCTCTGAGTAACCCTCTCTAATCCTGCCACAGCCAGCACAGAAGATGCACTTCAGCCCCTTCGGCTGGTTTATAGGTTATAAAAAAGGAAATGACAGAAACAGATTTTTTTTAAAAAATCTACCCTAGATACAGTCTGGTCCAGAATTATTGGCCCACTTAGTAAAGATTCACACGGACTGTAGAAAACAAATGACACCATTCCTGAGCTATATCATGACCAGTATTGTATGGTTGTTAATGATTTAATGGAATCAACAGAAATAACATTTTTCAAATCGTAGATTTATTTCCACAATTACTGCCCCCCCCCCCCCCCATGATTCTGTGTGGTGCAGTCCCCCCCTGGCAAGGATAATGGCAGAGAGATTTTTTTAATAATGTTTGATGAGAACACATTTGGTGGGATCTTGAACTATTCCTCCATTCAGGACCTTTTGAGATCCTCGATATCCTTAGGTTTGTGCTTTTTGGCTGCTCTATTCACCACAGCTGTTCGATTTAAATCCAGAGCCTGAGATGGCCATTGCAATACGCTGATTTTGTTTTTTCAGGTCCTTTTCTGTGGTGGAAAGTCTCAGCCTAGTGGCAAAGGCAATATATTTTGGGGTAAAACAGAAAATATACTGGTATAATTGGTAGAATTCCACATGCCATTGATCTCAACAAGAATCCCCGGATCACTGGCAGCAAACCAGCCCCAAAGCATCAATGATCCAATGAGTGTTTTATGGTTGATTTTGAGATTTGGTGACTCCAGTATGTGCTTCTTGTGCAGTTCTTGAACTGTGATTCTTGGGTTTGTCCGTCACCAAATTCCTCATTTCTGTCCTTTTCTGGCAAGTTTTCAACTGCTCCAGATGTTTGGAGCTTTTTGATTATTGCCCTAACAGAGTTTAGTGGTTAGTTGTACCCATTATACGATTTGTGTTGGTCAACAACCATCTGTCTTTTTTAATTTGACAGTTCCTTGGCCTTCCTCGTGGTGATGGATGATGAGGGGTTTTCCATGCATGTTAGCTCATTTTTATACAGTGATGAAAGACCACAACACAGTTACGTACAACTAAGATTAACTTCAGCAGAATTTCATTGCTTTTAGGATCACATTTAAAAGTATCATATTTTTATGATATTTTTTTATTACATAAAAGTAAAATTCCATTAGTTTGACACATTTTTTATTTTTATAGTATTACTCAGTAAACAGTTCTTTTAAGTTATTGTGCTGGGATAAAAGTATATCATTTAGCAAAAATTTGGGCATAAAAAAACTAATTGTTTGTGTTTATTGCATTCATTTTCATGAAAGGTGGATTTGTAGGATTTGTTTATTACTCCAGGTAGAAGTCTTGGTGGCCTGCCATCGGATGCTTGTTTCCAGCAGGTTCTCTTATGAAGTGCCCACTCATTCAGAGGACAGCATGTGCCTGTGGCAGTTTGACTGAGTAAAAGGGCTGGTCAGGGGGTACTGCAAAGCACACAGCCCTCGGCTCCACTGCACACCTCCCTCTGCGCCTCCCTCTGTTCTCCCTCTGCGCCTCCCTCTGTTCCTCCCTCTGCGTCTCCCTCTGTTCCTCCCTCTGCGCCTCCCTCTGTTCCTCCCTCTGCACCTTTCCCGTCACCCTCTGCACCTCCCTCTGCGCCTCCCTATGTCAGCACCTTTCCCGTCACCTCTGCACCTCCCTCTGCACCTTTCCCGCGCCTCCCCCCGCGCCTCCCTCCGCCCCTCCCCCCGCGCCTCCCTCTGCCCGCAGGGAGCAGGCCGGCGGTTTGGCAGCACGCAGGTCTGGAGCCGCTCCAGCTCCGTGACCTCGGAGGTGTTCTCACGTTGCCGGGGGTTTGGAAACAGCGCTCGCGGCTCTTCCGCCGGCGCTACGGCTCGTTAGCCGCGCTGCGCTCCCTGAGCCCCGCTCCCCCCCCCCCCCCCCCAAACCCCCCCTCAAACCCCCCCGCCCACTCGCGCCCCTGCGGCTTTGGGGATTAAGCGACTTAATGGAGAAAAAGCCGGGCGCTACAGGAAGGGAGCCGCTGGGGCGTGGAGCGGGACAGCCAGCAGCAGCTGTGCTGTAAAAGCCTCCGCCCACAGAGGGGCCCGCCTACCCCCCCCTTCCCTTCCCCCGAATCCCGCTCTGCCGGAGTGAGGTCAGCTCCTCCCATCCGGCCCAGGACTGAGCCTGTACCCGCTGACCCCCCCCCCCCCCCCCCCCCCAATCTCATCTTGGGATGGCCTGGTGCGACCAGAGCCCAAGCTGCCTGCACCGTGACGGATGTCAGTCAGTCAGCTGTATCTCCGTGGCGACATGCAAATTTAATCCCGTAAGAGGGTTAGAGGGGTCCGAGTGTTTGCGGTTGGAGTAAATCTGCCTCTCTTTTTTTTTTTAAACCGTGGGAGAAGAACAGTTGCGTCCCCTTAATTTGCAACCCCGAGGACGCGGGTTTGAATCCACCCTTCCCTCCCTCCTTTCATCCTCCCCTCGTGCCTTTGCTCATGCTGAGTTTGACCGCGTTCCAGAACCCAGTTCCACTCCCAAAAGAGGGGAGGGCCTGCTTCTGAACCCAGTTCTGCGGCTCCGGCCTCTGCTGGGTGGATTCAGGCTAGGTTAGGGAACAGGGGCAGATTAAGACTGTCTGACAGTCTTCTGTGCAGTGAACGAGGAGGGAAAGATTTGAGGTTGAGAGTCAGTAGGAGCGTACGAGGGCTCTGTGTATTTCCCTTCTAATCACTGACACATTACAGATGTCTCACGAGGAAGCGGCAGAGCTGCAGCTCCAGACTCCAGCTGTGACCCGAGTCACACTCTGAATACGACTAAAAAAAGAACATTCCATCTCTGTAGCTGCTGAGAGAAGAACTCCCTGCCCCTCCCCCATTTAAAGACCCCCCCACCCCCCATGCAGTCACTTTTTCCCTCACATTTACAGGTTTTATTAAGCAACAAAAAAACTTTTCCAAATTTATAAATGGTAAATAAATATAAATAAAAATGTTTTTGATGTTAAGTTTAAAATGTCATTTCTAAACACAAGAGCTGGTCTGCCTTGATGTGTTCGCTCTGGCACTGCTAGTTCACTTCTGATTGGTGGCCTACTAAAAGAACACACAGCTAAATGGTTAAAATGTAAACCACTGTGTCTTCAATCCGTGATACTAGCCTATATGTGTAACAAACACTAGTGGAATTACCTTGCCCTGGTGATTTTTTTTTTTATTTAATCAAATTAAACGAATGAAACAAAATTAACTCCTTAATTATTTTTATTAGATTACCAAGACAGTAGAATGTCATCTTGAAGTAGTGACAGCCTATTTTACCAGTTTCAGATTTTCTTGTACCATAGAGAACATAGCATTAAATTTGGCATGCTTAAAAAAACTGTGGTGCAGACAGAGCCTTTAGTTGGAAAATGTGGGTATATTAAAAGTGGTGTGACCAAAGAATCACTACCATGAGTGTTGAACATGTGATGAAAAACAATTTTCATTGACAGGAACCTCTTAGTTCCAGTCAGCTTACCTCAGTTCAGGGAGCAAAGTAGACTTTATTAGGATATAGTGCAGGATGGAGGGATTGATTGAATTTCATACAGCCTTAAGTGAACTTGATTGAATCCAGTTCTTAGTTTGGAAAGTTGGTTTTAAGTGATCACAGAACTCACCAAGTTGTTTGTGAATGCAAAATAATAATTAATTTAATTGTCAAGCCAAATCTAAGTGGGCCTATTTAACATTTGAGCCATCTTTTTCCCATTCAATTCATTTTTAAAGCTTATTTTCTAATTTAAATTGAACTTTTTGCCAACTAAATCACAGACCTTTTCAGATCAGATTTTTGCTCCCAGGCCAGTTTTGTCATTCCTCCTGTGCAGAAAAACAACAGTGTTCTCTTCTTTCTACTGCACTCGTATATAAGAGGCAGATCCCAAATGAGGAAAAGGGCCACGGAACACAGCGAGACAAAGAAAATGGTGGACATCTGTGCAAACTATGTCGCAAGAAGGGCAGCAGCGAACACATGCCCATGACATATCCTGTTTATATGTGGGGGGGGGGGGGGCGTCACTGCATTGTCACAACACTCAAAAAACGGAGACTGGTGCAGTCCCAGTGCGGCTGACCGGTGTCCCGTATATGGATCCCCCGGGGGGACGGGGGTTCGATTCCCCGCCGTGACTCTCCACACTGTAAACCCATCTCTGTGTGTGACCCCCCCCCCCCCTCCCCTGCCGGAATACAGAGAATCAGTGCATAGCGGAGCTGGACTGTCTGCCCTCCTTTAAAAACACAAAAGAAGCCGCGCGGGTTCGATCCGGCTCCTGCGTAGCTGAATCCCCCGACGCGTCACCCGAGATGAATCACCTGGGCGGGATTCATTTTTTCCCGCGTCGTGCGCCGACGTGCGGTTTAACCCCCCCCCTCCCTCACATCTGGACCCACGGTCCAGGCCTGTCTTTGAACCCCGCATGTGTGTTTGGATTTCGGTTGCGGCATGGAAACAAACGAGCCGGGGTGGGGTGGGGGAGGGGGGTCCACAAGAGTGTTGTTTTTAGCAGGGTTCTGGGAGGAGTCGCACCCCCCCCTGCTGCTCCTCACCGCATTAATCATCGTCTGGCAGCATTACCGTGATTATCACGTCTCCTCCCGGACCGGACAGGGATCGCAAGGACGCGATGAGCACAGCCTGCCCCCGGCAACTCTCTAGCGACAGAGAGAGCGAGCGGGGGGGGGGGGGGTGGGGGGGGGGGTCGTGCGTCATTCCCATGGAAACCCCCGCCCCCCGGTGTCACAGGGTTGTCGGTACTCGGAGTATTAATAGTTTCAGCTGTGCCCCGATTCCCAGTGTAGTGAAAGAATTCTCTCTCCCTTTCCCTCTCCCCCCCCTCTCTCTTTTCCAGCTGGATCACAGACAGTCACGTAGCCTGGAGATTTGGCATGTGAGTACACTCCGGCTCCAGGATGAAAGCGTGCGGCGATGTGGAGAGAGTGAGAGAGGCTGATAAGGGGGGCAGAGCGGGAGCTCTAGGGCACGGGTATGGTGGACACGGGGGGGGGGGGGGGGGGTAGCACACCATAGAGTGTTGTCAGAGGCCAGAGGTGCCAGGAGCAGTCCCACTCACAGGGGTCACGTTTTGGCAGGGGTCAACAAGTGGAGTCTGACACCAGCCAGGGGTGAGGAGCCTGGAGCCCAATAGGCTGCCTGTCCATTCAAGAAAACCCCCCATTTAAGCCTGAAAGAGAAGCCAGTTACAAACCAAACGTCGATGCTAGCTAAAACAACCTTGGCACCTGGCTCTAGCAGAGGGGTCCTGGAGAGCCTCGGGGTCTGCTGGTTTTAGCTGTTACTCAGTATTTAATTAATCAATTACCAGCTGTTTACACGGTTATTTCGCCTCACCTGCTTTTTTGGGCCTTAACTGGTTGGTGATTTTAAGATAAGAAAAACCACCAGACGCTACGTTCTCCAACACGCGAGTTTCAGACCACTGCTCTGTACCGAGTATGCCTGGATGTTGCTGACTTGCAGCTCAAATGATTCGATTAAAAAAACTAAAACAAAACAGACGGAGGATGACGCTGGCGGAGTCGTGCCTGAGGGCTGTTCGGGGATAAACACGCGCATGTGCTCCGGCAGGAGCTGCGCGTTCACAGCAATATTTATAGTTTTATCCGTCTGCGGAGAGCCCGGCCCCCGCCCATATCGGTGTGCAGCTGTGTTCTCTGGGTCTGACCTGTGCGCTAACTCGGGGTGGGTTGACTGTCCCAGCCATCTGGTAATGTCGCTAATCTCACCGCGCCACAGTGTGGGGCGATCCATGAGACATTCCGACGCCGAGCCCTCCTCCAGCCATTCCCTGAGCTCACGTCCGCAAACACGTCTGAAGTCCGCTTCAAAACCACATTCCATTTATCAGGTCCTTTCCTGTCCTCATTTAAAAAATAAAATAAAAAAAAAAACTGTAGGTTCCACATCCTCTGATCTCCACTTCCAGCATGTGTGTGTGTGTGTGTGTGTGTGTATATATATATATATATATATATATATATATATATATATATATATATATATATATATAGTAGCCTACAGCTGGATGTTTAGCAGGCAATTAAAGCAAGTCAAGCCCGTCGCTCAAGCATATAAGCACAGTGTCTCACTTGGAAAAAATTGACCCTGCAACCTCCATCTCCGTTAAATGGGACAATTGAGGTGCAGCTCGCGTATAGACGTGAGTAGGACTCGTTTTTTTATTAAAAATTCGCCAATTAAGTGTATTCTGTGCTGTTGTAGTCCGTGTTTGTAGAGGAAATACAGATTGTGTCGCGATGCAGAGAAGGTCCGTTTTTAAACCGCGCTTCTCTTTGAGACGAGAGCTCAGGCTCACAAAATAAAAAAGCGAAGGACTGCGTTTAAAGTAGCGTACGGTGGTGGCAGTGCGCTGGCCTCGCTGATGTGCTGCTGCTGTCGCTGGGTGACACTATGTGCACGCCAGTGGAACTCACTGCGTCCACGCCCTCCACAGTGCTAGACATGCAAGCGCGAATGCAAATGCGATAAGCCTTTGGAATTCGTCCAGGGAAGCGGGAGAAACGTCTATTCCCTCTAGTAGCTCAGCAGCGTGTTCCCGAAGTGCCGCCCGCTGGGCAAACGGTCGTACCGGCTACTTTTATCCTTGAGCTGTTATAATAAACAAAAAAACAATAAGCTGCTATGCTATCACTGCGCGATTTGCATGCGCTGTTTGTGTCGCGCTTTGTCTGCTTCAGTGGGCACGAGACCTGCAGGAAAAACTCCTTTATTAAAAAATAAATAAATAAAACACACTTAAGAACATTACGATCTCATTTTATGATTTTGTTTTGTGTTTTTAGGTCAGGGATGGATTTCATCCTTTAATTATCTAATATCGATGCTTTCATTTTTCTGACGGAGCAGAACGTATTGGCTGGCTGGTTAGCTCGGCATCTCGTCAGCAAACGCAAGCTTGTGATGTATATAGGTCTAGATATCTGCAGTATTATTTACTGACATGATGTACCTGGCCACGGGGGTTTTACTTCCTAGAAAAATATTATTTCAGACGTATACGTTTTGCTACCAAAACTTGAAATCATTTGTCTTTAATGAAGTCCTGTTGAACTCTGCTTACCTAGACTGGGACAGGAGCACTGGGAGATGTGAGGTGGTCAGGGATATAGGCGTGAGCACAGCTGGAGCAGTGAGGCTGCACAGTGTGTCATGGAAACCCATCTGTGTGAAGGACACAGCGAGCGAGTGGGACAGACTGACCAGAGGCTCTCAAGACTATCTGTTCCTCAACTCACAGCCCTGTCCTCCTCCTCTATCTCCTTTTCACACTTCCCCTCCTTCTCTTGTTCCTCCTCCTTCTTCGTCTCCTTCACCTCCCAGTCCTCCTCCTCCTTCACCTCGTTCCCCTCATGTCCGCAACCTCAGCTGAGTTCTTTTCCTTCCGTGCACTGAAATGTACCCCCCCCCCCTTCTCCGCCCCCCATTGATCTCCTGCACTCCCTCCCTGTCCGGGAAGGTGATTGTACCGCCGCTGGAGTGGGTGTGTCCCCCCGTCTCCCGCCCGCCAATCCCGGCAGGAATGCCGCTCGGGTGCAGGCGGATCACATCCCGCCGCCTCTCCCCGGCGGAGACAAAACCGCGGGCCCTCCTCCCTCTCGCACGAACACTTTTTTTTGTTCAGGCACGACGCAGACGGATCTCGTGTTTTATTGCCGTGGAAACCTTGCAGCTGTGCCCTTGGGCCCGAACAAATATCAGAGTCTGGGCTGCCAAGCTGGCATTGTGTCGGTAGGCAGGCTCGGGCTGGGAGATAGTGGGCGTCGTTTTTTAACAAGCTGTCGGCCCGCCTGACGGAGATAAGCTCACACGCACGCAGCAAAGCACTTGATCTCCGCCCCCCTCCCCCTCCCTCCCCCCCCCCTTTACCCAACATAAATTACAGCCTGGAAGCCCAAACAGTCAGACCAAAAGAATTGTCAATACGGTATATTTAGCGGGCTACTTTTCCAGCTCCGCTACCTGTTATTAACGCTTCTATTTTAGCGTCCCCCTGCGTGTTTTGATAGCCCTTTTATTTATTTGTTCTCTGAGAAAGCCAGCAGCGCTGGGAGCTGCGAGGAAATCTTCAAATTTTTGTTTTCCGCAAAAATCTTAATATAGACGATGGTGGGGGAGCCTTCCTCCTCTGAGTTGGAGACGGGGAGGAGGTGTTGCGTAGTCTGGCTTCCCCTCTCCGCTCGCGCCCCCCCCCCCCTCCCCCCCCCCGTGCCGGTGCAGCCGAGCGTCATCTTTCTTCTTGGCAGACAATATCGTTTCATTACCGCCGGAGCTCTTCCCTTCCGCCGCCGTCGTCAACAGGCTTCAGCAGCCCGCCCGTCCTCTGAGGACCCAGCGCCCAGCCCCCGCCAAGACCCGCCCCCTGCAGCCCCCCTGCAGCCCCCCCTACAGCCCCCCTACAGCCCCCCCCTGCAGCCCCCCCCACATGCTCCCCCTACAGCCCCCCCCCCCCTTCAGCCCCCCACAGCCTCTACACCTACAGCCCCCCTACAGCCCCCCCAGCCTCTACCCCCTACAGCCCCCTGCAGCCCCCCGCAGCCCCCTACAGCTCCCTACAGCCTCTACCCCTACAGCCCCCCCACAGCCCCCCCAGCCCAGCCCCCACAGCCCCCCTTCAGCCCCCCACAACCTCTACCCCTACAGCCCCCCTGCAGCCCCCCTGCAGCCCCCTACAGCTCCCTACAGCCTCTACCCCTACAGCCCCCCCACAGCCCCCCTACAGCCCCCCTGCAGCCCCCTACAGCCCCCACAGCCTCTACCCCTACAGCCCCCTACAGCCCCCCTGCAGCCCCCCACAGCCTCTACCCCTACAGCCCCCCCACAGCCCCCCCCTACAGCCCCCCTGCAGCCCCCTACAGCCCCCCACAGCCTCTACCCCTACAGCCCCCTACAGCCCCCCCACAGCCCCCCTACAGCCCCCCTGCAGCCCCTACAGCTCCCTACAGCCTCTACCCCTACAGCCCCCTACAGCCCCCCTGCAGCCTCTATCCCTACAGCCCCCCCACAGCCTCTACCCCTACAGCCCCCTACAGCCCCTACCCCTACAGCCCCCTACAGCCCCCTACAGCCCCTACCCCTACAGCCCCCTACAGCCCCCCACAGCCTCTACCCCTACAGCCCCCTACAGCCCCCCTGCAGCATCTACCCCTACAGCCCCCCCGTACAGCCCCCCTGCAGCCCCCTACAGCCCCCTGCAGCATCTACCCCTACAGCCCCTACAGCCCCCCAGCCTCTACCCCCTACAGCCCCCCTACAACCCCCTACAGCTCCCTACAGCCCCCCTGCAGCCCCCCCACAGCCTCTACCCCTACAGCCCCCTACAGCCCCCCTGCAGCATCTACCCCTACAGCCCCCTACAGCCCCCCACAGCCTCTACCCCTACAGCCCCCTACAACCCCCTACAGCCCCCTACAGCCCCCGTGCAGCCCCCCCCACAGCCTCTACCCCTACAGCCCCCCACAGCCCCCTACAGCCCCCCTACAGCCCCCCCACAGCCTCTACCCCTACAGCCCCCTACAGCCCCCCTGCAGTCCCACCCTCCCTGCAGCCTTTACCCCCCTACAGCCACCCACAGCCCCCCTGCAGTCCTACACCCCAAACCATGAACCCCCCCCACCCCCCACCACTCATGGCCCAGGACAGGAGACAGAAATGAGCACCACCTGTCTGCATGCTACACGAGGGAGGGGGGAGGGCGTGGGGGGTATAGAGGGTCGGGGGACGGGGGTCTGCGGTTGGGGGCAGATCCCACACTGGGGTAAAGACGGTCTGAGCGCAGCGCAGGCTGAGATGCTCCTCCTGCCTTACTTGCCGAGGGATAATGTTTCTTTGCTTTTTCTTTTTTTCAAACATTTTTTTTCACGGAAACCCCCCCCCCCACCCACCCCCCACCCACGCGGGGGTGCTGTGTGTTTTCGTAGCAGCGGCGTTACGGATTTACGGTGGCGGCGGGGCAGCTGAGCTGTCGGTTTTGGTGTGACTGCGCGGGAGAAGGAGGGCGAGGATCGGGAGCCGGCTCTCTCCGGAGCCCGGAGCAGGATTGATTCCCCCCCTCCCCCCTCCTCCCCCCTCCCCCCTCCCCCCCCCCCCTTGCCGTTTGTTCTCGTCGGCGGGAGGCAGAGCGCGGCGGCGGCGGCTGCGGCGGGAGAGCGGACGCGTTTGTGCGCGTTTGAGGCGTTAGCGCTCCCGAGCCTGCGGTGTGTGTTAGCGCCGCCGCGGCCCGGGCTGACGGGGGGGGGGGGGGGGGCGGGAGGCAGCGGCGATAATCTGCTGTTTAATCTTTAAGCCAGAACCCCCCCCCCCCCCCCAGGCTCCCCCCACCCACTCCCCCCTCCCCCAAAAAGCCCCGCTGCTCCTGAGCAGGAAGTAGCCGGAGTTTAACCCTCGGAGGGAAGGAAGAGGGCCGATGCGGGCCGGGGAGCGGTGGAGATCCGGGGGGTGGGGGGGGGGGGGGGGGCGTCTCGCTCGGGCAGAGAAAGCGGGCAGGCTCCCCCCCTCTCCATTAGAGCGGCCGTTTCCCGTAGATCTCCTATTTCAATTAGCGGGGGCGGCCCGGCGCGGTCGTATCGACCGGAGATATTTACACAGGTCGCTGCCTCTCAACCCGCCCCCCTCCCTCCCCCCCCCCCGCCCCCCCGCCGTCATGCATTTTTAACCAGGCGCTTGGGTTTCCGCGGCTCGGCGGCTCGCGGCCCGACCTCCGCTCAGACAGCCCCCCCCCCCCCCCCGGCCCCGCCTGGCCTGGGAAAATCAAAACCAGACTCCGAAAAAAAACCAAAAAAAAAACCCCTTTCTCTTTCTTCCGCGCAGAAGCGGTTTGGCCGGAGGTTTTCTCTGCCCACCTATCCAGCGCTGGGGGGGGGGGGGGAACGGGAAAGCTCGTCTGTCTGGAGCGGCTCTGCTCGTACCGAGCGACGGCCCCCCCGTTAGAGCGGGACCCCCGGGGGGGGGGGGGGGGGGGGGGGCTCGCTCGCTCGCCGCGGCCCCCGCGCCACTCAGGGTGCGCCGGCGGGCACGTTGGCGTTAGGCTGCCGAAAGATTTATGGAGCGCTTCTCTGCTTTCGGGGGGGGGGGGGGCTCAGCTGTCGGATGAGGTCAGCGTGTTCCATATGGCGCCACAAATCCTTACTGTGAATACAGACACACCCCCCCCCAACGGTTTTTTTTTTCATTCGCCTTACGCGCTGCATGTCTGGCAGCGATCCTGGACCCGTGTCAAACACTGCAACAAGAGACAAGGGCACAGGCTCAAAGTTACAATATTTAAAATATAAATAAATAAAGCGCAGATCAAACCGGCCGCCTGGGCTGAGTTTTTAACCTTGACCGCAGTTGTTTCTTTTTTTTTTTTTTTTTTTTTTTACCCTCCTGCAAAGGCGAATCAAACTGAGGCTGATGTCACAGAACGGGCGCCCGCCCGCCCCAATCACAATCACCGGCGGAGTCCGGCGCAGAGCTCATCAGCGGATCTGCCCCCCCATCCCGCCTCCCCCCCCCCCATCCCCCCCCCCAGTCTGAAGCCTTTTGGGAGGGGCAGCTAAGGCAGAGCTCTCCGCTGCATCTCTCTTTTCTAAAACGGTCGCCTGGCCGACCTTGGTGGGATTTCTCAGGTCACAAGGGGCTGAATCGATTTAAGAGAAACGTAGTTTAACCGGACATTTTTATTTTCTTTTTTTTTTTTGCATTTTGCACTGCATAAAAAGTGAGGTCTATTATTACTGATACTATAAACAATTTAAATTGATAATATCAGGACAGTGCTTCTCCATTGCGTCTAAACATTCTAACCATAGATCGTTCTGCCAGTTCAATGCTTCAATGCATAGCTTTCATTACTATAAATACATTTTCTAAATAAAGTCAAATAAATAGGCTGCGGTTTGTGATGAATAATTAGTCTCATGTCTACTGCTGAGTTTCATGAATTCCGCTGGGTTTGAGGCTAGGACTGATGGAAAAAGAGCAAAATGTCCGGAGGTGTTCAGCTGAGGGGCTGCGCGGAGTCCGCTCTCACGCACCGCCTGTGGCGTAACGTGCTCTCCCCCCGAGGGAAGCGCCGGCTAGCCTGGCGGCGTTAGCCACCCTTACTCGCAGCTGCTCTCTCTCTCTCTCTCTCACTCTATCTTTCGCTCTCTGTCTCTCTCTCTGTCTCTCTCTCTGCTCTCTCTCTCTCTCTCTCTGTCTCACTCTCTCTTTTCTGTCTCACTCTCTCTCTCTCTCTCTCTGTCTCTGTCTCTCTCTCTGTCTCACTCTCTCTCTCGCTCTCTCTCTCTGTCTCACTCTCTCTTTCGCTCTCTGTAGCTCTCTCTCTCTCTTTCTCACACTCTCTCTTTCTTTTCTGCCTGTGGTTAGTTTTTTGATCTGTCTTTCTCTTTCCCTCTCTCTGTGTTTGGAAAATGTCTGGGGGTTTTAAATCTCTCTGTCTCTCTCTCTCTCTCTCTCTCTCTCTCTCTCTCTCAATCTGTGTCTCTTTCCCTCTCTCTCAGTCTCCTCACTCTCAGTTCAGTTCAGTATTTTGTGTGCGTAACCTAAAATAAACACTGTAAATATTGCCCAGGGCGCTAGTTTTAAATGGAGACGGTTGGTTATTTTTAAAACGGAGCGGGGGAGAGGCAGGTGCCCTGAGCAGCGCAGCGACGCTCTCAGTCTCCCTCGCGCTCCGCTCCGCGCCGCCGGGAGGCCGGGGGGCCCCTCTCCGCCCGCAGGAGCGTCTGCTGGACGCGCGCCAGCGGCGGCTTCTGAAGCGGGCCGCCCCGCCCCGCCGCCGCCGCGCGCGCACATCTGCGGCTCTGGCGGTGTGACTCACTCCTCCGGCCCCGCCCCCCCCCCAGGTGGTGCCGAGCGCTCCGGCGGTTAAACAAGATAAACGGCCCTGCGCTCCCGGCCTCCGCGCGGAACTTTCTTCTTCTTCTTTTTTTTTTTTTTTCCTGCGGCTTTTGATGAACGGGCTGGAAACGAAACGAGCTCTGCGCTGAACGCCGCTTCCCAGCGAAAGAGCGAGAGAGCGGCGGCTTGCTCAGTCGCAGCCCCAACCCTGTACACTGAACACTGAAACATCGCTCTCTCTCTCTCTCTCTCTCTCCTCCTCCCTCTCACCTCTCCCTCACCTCTCTCCCTCTCGTTTTCTTTCCCTTTCCTTTCCCTCTCCCTCTCTAACCTCTCACTATCCTTCTGTCGTTTCTCTTTCGTTCCTCCCCCCCCCCCGCTCTCTCCTTCCTGGTGGTGCCCGCGTGCACAGCTGCGGAGAGCGGGCCCTAAATGGCAGATCGTTATCATGCTAATTAAGCCACTTTGTAACTGCGGCTCGTCATTGCCCTGCTCATTAATGCTCCGCTCGCTTCAGATGGGAAGCCGTTTATTTCGCCGTGCGGGTTGAGGCGCGCGTTGGGGCCGCGGCGTTCCGTCCCTCTTTGAGCTGGAGCCCGTCACGCGCGCTCCCTCGGGTTCCCGCCGTAGAGCCGGCCTTCACGAGCCGGGGCTCCGTCCGGACGCGTCGGCCTCGAGGACAAACTCAGCGCCGCCATTTTCCTTTTCGGTTTATTTCTTTTCTCTTGTTTCTCGGTTTTATTGGGCTTGTTTTAAATGAGCTGTGTGTGTGTGTGTGTGTATGTGTGCATTTGTGAGTCTGTGTGAGTGTGTGCACTGCTGTGTGTATGTCTGTGTGTGTGTGTGTGTGTGTGTGAGCGTGTGCGTGTACGTCTGTGTGTGCGTGTGTGTGCGAGTGTGCGTACGTCTGTGTGTATGCAGGTTGTAAAGAGGCGGGTGTGTGTTAGTTTGTGTGTGTACGTCTGTGGGTGCGTGTGTATACGTCTGTGTGTGCGTGTGTGTGCGTGTGTGTGTGCGTACGTCTGTGTGTATGCAGGTTGTACAGAGGCGGGTGTGTGTGCGTGCGTGTGCGTACGTCTCTGTGTGCGTGTGTGTGTGTGTACGTCTCTGTGTGCGTGTGTGTGTGTGTACGTCTGTGTGTGTGTGCGTGTGTTTGTGTGAATGCGTGTGTGTGTGTACGTCTGTGTGTGTGCAGGTTGTAAAGAGGCGGGTGTGTGTGCGTGTGTGTGTACGTCTGTGTGCGTGTGTATACATCTGTGTGTGCGAGTGTGTGCGTGTGTGCATACGTCTGTGTGTATGCAGGTTGTACAGAGGCGGGTGTGTGTGCGTGCGTGTGCGTACGTCTCTGTGTGCGTGTGTGTGTGTGTACGTCTCTGTGTGCGTGTGTGTGTGTGTACGTCTGTGTGTGTGTGCGTGTGTTTGTGTGAATGCGTGTGTGTGCGTACGTCTGTGTGTGTGCAGGTTGTAAAGAGGCGGGTGTGTGTGTGTGTACGTCTGTGTGCGTGTGTATACATCTGTGTGTGCGAGTGTGTGCGTGTGTGCATACGTCTGTGTGTATGCAGGTTGTAAAGAGGCGGGTGTGTGTGTGAGTGTGTGCGCGTACGTCTGTGTTTATACAGGTTATAAAGCTCTTGTTTAGAGGCGGGCTGACCCGGTGTGGGGGTGTGTTTTGGTTGGAGCTGTGCGGGCCTGATTGGCTGCGAGCCCAGGCCTGCGGCCGGGGGCGGGGGGGGGCTGAGCAGAGAGCCGCGCAGGTCCGCTGGCACCGCTGCAGGCCGCCGCCCCCGACGGCGGTAATCCTCGCACGGCCCGTAAATCACCCGGCGGAAAACGGCCGCGCCGCCACCGGTGCGTGAGAGCGACGCCTTTTATCGCGTTAATATTTCACCCGGCCGCCGAGGGGTCAGGGCGAGCGCTCCGGGGAGCTTCAGACAGCCCCTCCCCCGCCCCCCCTCCCCCCAGGCTGAAGTGCGGTCGGGTGAGGTGCGGACGTGACTTCCAGCGCAGCAGTTCGGATCCTGTTGTGCTTTATTCTATTTTTTCCCCCCTCTCCCCCGTCAGAAGAGATTCGGAGCCACCCCCCCCCCCCCCCCCCCCCCCCCCCGAGGTGCTCTGCTGGGTACAGGAGGTCACGGAGGACCTGGTGACCAGCGCCGGTCGAAGGCTGCTGGTGCTGGTGCTGGTGCCGGGGGAAGGATGGGGGCAGGGGGTGGGTTTGCTCTCCAAACGGTTTCCGAGCTCAGCGAGCTTTTTAAAGCAACAGCGCACATTTTCGTCTCCTGGGTCTGCTCTCCCCTCCCCCCCCTTCTGCCAGGGGTTCAGAAAGCTTAATTAAAAGCAGAGCTGAACGCCGCGGTTTCAGATTCGATTAGAGGGCCCAAATTGCGCGCCGTGCGTAAAGCGGTTCTGGGACGGCGGGACGCGAGAGATTAGGAGCTGGGGCGGCGTTTTTGGGAAACGTCGCTGGCCAAGGGACGGTATCCGCGCTGGCACCCTGTCACCGTTTGGGGGGGGGGGGGGGGGGGGGTTCTGGGAAGCTGATTACATCATTTGGTTTCGCTATGAAGGGAGCGCATCATCGCTCAGGAATGCCGCGCACGTCAGGCGGTCTCGTCCCGCGCCGTTCGCCGTTTCCCATTGGCCGCCCGCTCCTGGAAGCGGTGCTCATTTTGCCCCAAGGCCACCGCATACCCCTCCACCCCCCCCCCCCCCCCTCTTTTCATTCCTGGTCGTTAAACCAGACAGGGTAGTTTGTTTCAATGAAACTTAAATCTTAAAATTTAGGTCTTAAGCTTAGATCTTAAAGCCATTACCCATGTCTGTAAAGGTTCAGGTGAGCGCGTCGATAGGTATGTCCGTTAATGGATGTCTTATCACTTATTGGCGAGAGGGCAGTTACTTATCAGAGAAAAGGAGTTTATCTTATCGTCGTTAAGGGAGGTTTAAACAAACCTGGCATTCTTGATTAATAATTTATTTTCCTCTCTTGAACATTTAAAGGTATTTCCACCTACAGGATTGATAGAGGACAGGAATAAACCTGTGAAGTAATGGCTATCTGTTTTCAAGCAGTGGGTTTGAAGTTATGTCACTCTGTGTGCAATTGTTGTGAAATGTCTGTTCTTCATGTCTCCCCCCCCAACCCGTTGACAGATGGTATGTTCCACTGTTCACCTTGATCTTCCTGATGATCTGCTGCTATGCCCGCATCATCTATGTGGCCAATAAGAGGGTGAGCTCATTTTTCACTTCCTTGTTGTTGTTGTTGTTGCATCCAGCGGAGAAGGCTGGTCTAGACTAGGACTACTATTAGTCAGACAGGTGTGTGTTTGCTTGCGGCAGTTGTAGAAAAGTTACATTTACAGTTCCTTCCAAAATTATTCTTTGTTCATCTTTGTCAAGGGAGTGGATTTTTTTTGCAGGACACTGTCCATTTATTTAGCAGTTGCTGCTACATAGCTTTGATCCACAGAGACTTACATAGAGCTCACAGTGTTTTTTTTCCAACACACCTTCCATTTGTACAGCTGAGTATGTACTGAAGCAGCTCGGGTGAAGCACCTTGCCCACGGGTACTACCGTAGTGAACCAGCTGGGAATTTAACCTACAGCCTCTGAATTGCTCACGCAGTTTCCCAGCCATTGCAATACATTGCGTTACAATGTTGCCAAATTTCCTGTCTGTTTCTTGGCAAAGCCACGGAAATGCTAAAGGGTCAAAGGGTATAAAAATGCCTGCGATTTAACACATTGAATCTGCTGTTGGTTAGATTAAGGACAGACATGCTGGAACTTGGGTATTGCCTTCCACACCCATCAAACTCAACTCAGGAGTGACTGGTAGCATCTATAACCACTGTGACTGGATCACTTTCACCTTGTACACACTAAATAGTTTGGCTTAGGTTTGTCTTGAGTTACCGTATCTTCAGTCAGTACTTAGAGGTGCTGTCCATGCTGACAGGAAATAGGTGGGAGGTGTTGTCCATGCTGACAGGAAATAGTTGGGGATTGGGCTTCATTGCATTTCAGTGTGTTGGTTTCTGGGTTTCCAGTGTTGTATTGCAGTTCAGAACATCCATTGTCAAAGTTGTTTCCTTGGTCAGCTCCCCTTAAATGAATTTTCAGAAGATGCATCGAATTGGAATGTTTTAGCTTCAATGGTTGGGAGACAGATGTCCAGTGTTAAGGATGCGGAGCTGCTATTCTAGTGTGTGGACTGGTCTCGTGGTCTGGCAGACAATCCAGACCTTGCCTGTGCCAAATTTTTCCAATTAAAAGAATTAAATTAAATAGAGAGCAGAGTATCTGGTCTTCAAAATCTACGGAGTGGGGTCACCTGAGTTCAGGGCTGCCCTGAGGTCCCAAAGCCCATTCGGCCTGAAGACAACGTTCCACAGTGCAGCAGTGCTTTGTATGACCATGAGGCACGGTGACATCACAGTGAGCTGACATCACAGCAATGACGGGTATTATGTGTCATTCTCAAGGTGCTGGTTACATTATATCACTTCATATACATTAGCTCACACCAGCGCATTTTATCGACTTTTTAGACGCACTACCCGTCGTCATTTTATGAAGCCTACTCTGTAAAAGGCGCCAGAGGTGTCTTTTTTGCTGTTGCTAGACAACCGCACTCTGCTCTTATCAATCATTTGTGTGACTTATTTAGCGGCGTTAGCTGACTAATTTCACCAGCAAATAAAGTGGCGTCTACGTCCATCGCGGCACTGATTTGTCATCGTGCCTTTGACCGCTTATTTTTGTCACGGTGGTCACGATTCGCGAGATCGTACAACTTCGAGTGGGCAGGAGCTGCAACCGCCAACTTCTCCTCCGTCTTTATTTACTGAGGGTGCTAACGGCAGAATCGAGGCCCGCCTCCGCTTTCGTACGATTGGACGGCGGGTGATCGTGTGACGGTGACGCAGAATCAGAGCAGGATTGTTTTCGGCCGCGTGCGCTCCGCGCCCCCGGGCAGATAAACGCCTGTCGCCTGGTGCGCAGAATCAGCGCGGAAAGCGCCGGAAGACTCGCTGAAAATGATTTTCCCTCCCCCAGCTGTTAAAGCACGGCCGGTGGGATCGCAGCCTTACTCAGGAACGCAGTCGTTTAGGTTAGTAAATAGAGAAAATGGCTTTTCGGGTACGTGGCTATATCGCGCTGCACTTTCGGCGCGCTGGGTTTTGAACGCGGGGTTTGGGTTTTAATAAAGAAACGACCTTCTGCGTAACTTTCCGTCCGATTCGCATTGTGTGCGTCTGCTTTTGTGCCCGCTTGCCCTGATTTTCTCTCGTCCTGGCCTTGATGACAACGGGTTTTTCTGAAAAGAAGTCTCTTCTTCTCCTCCTCCTCTCCGTGTACCTTGACGCCGGGCGACATAGCTCAGGAGGTAAGACCGATTGTCTGGCAGTCGGAGGGTTGCTGGTTCAAAACCCCGCCCTGGGCGTGTCGAAGTGTCCTTGAGCAAGACACCTAACCCCTAACCCCTAAATGCTCTGGCGAATGAGAGGCATCAATTGTAAAGCGCTTTGGATAAAAGCGCTATATAAATGCAGTCCATTTACCATTTAGCATGTACCACCGGAGACAGCGTTGTCCCTTTCTGGCAAACGCGGACGAGCGCTGTTCCCTGGAAGCTGTTCTCTCAGGAACGTTTTGCGTTGTCTGAAGGCGGATTTCTTCCTTAAAAGTCACCTGGCAGCAGCCAGAATGGCCACCCCTAACGCCTCAGTGTAGCAGTGGCCACTCAGAACGTGCGTTTGGCAGTGTGGGAGCATGCACGCCTCTGCAGTGTGTGGGTCTGGTGTGGGTCTAGCTCTCCACCTCCACCTCTTCAGCCTCATAAATGGGGAAAAACAGCGTAGTTACAGTTAGACAATGGACAAGACACTGTGAAAGGGGTGAAGGCCACAGTGTGTGTGTGTGTGTGTGTGTGTGTGTGTGTGTGTGTGTGTGTGTGTGTGTGTGTGTGTGTGTGGCCCCAGGAAAATATATATGCATATAATTAAGTTGATTATTTGATCAAGCAGTTAACTGTTTTGACCAAATAAGTTATACTCAGGTTAGATTTGCATTTTACATGTAGTATATGCTGAAGAGTTTTCACATGGCATAATGTCATTCAGATTGCACTTTGCTTGGGCAGTCTGATTATTAGTTTAACGTCCGTGAATAACAGCGAACAGAACGTTCAGGGGAATAGCTTCCGTGTTTGAATCTCTCAAGCAGAGATTGCACCATCCACAGCACATTTTTCTGATTGTTTGTCTTTTTAAATTCTTTTTTTTTTACTTCAAACCTCTTTTTGTGGAAAAAAAAAGACCACAAAACACCCGGGTTTTATGGTTTCACTACCCTCTCACAGTGACTTTCCGTTTTAGTCGATGTGCCATCTTTGTGGTTCGGGCGCACCTTGACCTCTGACCCTCGGTGCGGCGAATGAGAGGCAGCGCTGCGTTGTTGATGCAATCCGGCGGGCGCTGGACGGAGCCGGAAACAACCGGGCGAGTCAGCGGCGGGCGCCGCTCCGCACCTCCGCCGAGCCGTCCAATCAGAGGCGTGCGCGGAGGGAGGGAGGGAGGGGAGGGAGGGGAGGGAGGGCGCAGACGGAACGCGCTGATGTGCCGCGCTGATTGCCCCCCCCCCCCCCTCCATCCCGGCAGCCCGCGCCCTCGTAAGTCATCCAGCGCTCCGCCTGGCGGATCACGCTCTCCCACAGGCGCGCTCGGAATAAATAGCGTATTTATGAGGAGCCCGCCCCTTATCTCTCCGCAGATACAGGCCGTCTCACATGAAAGAATTTCAAAAAGCTTTTGAGAGAGAGAGAGATCTGAGCTGGGGGTGGTAGAGATTGAGAAGTGGGAGGGGGAGGCGGGGGAGGAGGGGGGGGGGGAGGGAAAGCGGTGGTTAAAAAAAAAAGGAAAAAGAAAAAGGAAGCGTAATAAGAACCCTTCTTCCGCGTGCTCCCCGGCGCCCGTTGACGGCCGGTGACAGGTCCTTTTGTGTCCGGGCACCTGCTCAGGTGAGGAGCAGCAGGTGTGGCTGCTCGAGCCCGTTGCACGGCAACGCCCCCGTCAGCCTGTCGGGTCCTGCTGCCGCTGCTCTGACCCCCCCTGCCTCTCACACACATAAACAACCGCACGCTCCCTCTCTCTCTATATATCTGTTACATAACTATTATTACTGCCTATATGTATTTATGTATGGTGTTTACAATACAATAACGATATATTGTATTCATTTTGCAATTAGTACTTTTATTTGATAACAATATATTTGAAAATGAAAATACTGCAGTGTGTTGAGGTGCGCTTTTAGTATTCTGATTGAAATGATAATTTCACAACAGCGTTCAAAAAATAATTTTTAAAAAAGTGTGCAGCGTTTTGGATGTTTGCGCACTGAAACGTCTCGTGTCGCCTTGGCCGCGCGGGTCTTTTATTTCGGGATGCGTTCTGTCTCCCCTTTGCGTGAGGGCCAGGCTGCCTGGCTGCTCCCTCCCCGGGGCGCTGGGCTGTTTCTCGCGCCTCCTCTGAAGGAGGCCACGGACCGTGCACCCCGGCCCCCTTTCTCTAACCTCCCGCCGGCTTGTTTGGGGTACCGGCCGGCCCCCGCACGTTACCCCCCCCGGCGGCGCCGGAGCAGCCCCGCCGCCTCTTTGACGGATTCGCAGGGAGAGCGGAGCGCGGTCGGCGCCGGCCGCGGGAAACCATGGCAACGGCGAGTCGCCGCGCGGTCGTATCGCGGGCCGCTCTGGGAGAAAGGGATGAATCCGGCGCGACCGAATTAATGTACCCCCCCCTCTCCCCCCCATCCCCTCCCCCCCCCCCCCCCCCCCTCCCCTCACAAATGCTGCTGGCTCGCACCGGCGGGCGATCTGGCTCGTCCTCGCTTCGCGGTAATTCGCCGATCGATCGCGCGGGCGGGGGGGAGGAGGGGGCGGGGGCGGGGGTGGGGGGGGGTTTCGGGCGGCGTTAAAGAGCGGTCCCTGGTCTCTGCTCGGTGCGCCTCCGATCGTTTAGAGAGGAGATAATCACGCACGGCAGCACGGGGCCGTTTGGGGGGGGGTAAGGGGGGGGGGCGCTCTGTCTCTCGCTCCGGGAGCCTCCGAGCGCGTCCCGCAGCCGCCCCCCGGACGCCCCGCGCTAACCAGCGAGCGGCGGTTACCCTCCTCGACGCTGGCGGCCCGCGGAAGCGCTCCCTCCCTCCCTCCGCCCCGCCCGCGCTCTGACTCCGTCGCTGGGCGCGATCGCGGACGGCGAAGGCGTTTGAGAGAGAGCCCGCCTGGGCCCAACGCCTCCTCCTCCTCCTCCTCCTCCGCGGGGCCCAGCTCTCCAGAGTCTGCGCCGGGCCGTTTTTTCTCTGATGACAGATTGCCGCGGGTTACATAAACCTGCCCCCCCGGCCCGGGGCCCCCCCCCGTCTGACGGATCGCCTGTTCTTGCAGGCGCGAGTGGAAGCCTGCCGGCCCTCCCCCACACACGCTGCAGCCCCCTCCTCCCCCCCCACCCCCCCCAACGTCTGCTTTTGCATTTTCGGAGCCACGCTTGGGTTGGGTCGCCGGGCTGGGTCGTCGGGCGGGCCTCCCAGGAGCGCCGGTCAAATCTCCGCGGACCCCCCGGCGCTCCCCGCGCCGACCCCTCAGACCACCTCTGAGCCCCCCCGCCCGTGTAATCACTTCACTTTCCTGCCGCCGCGTGATTGGACGGGATTCTGACACAAGAGCGCGTGATTGGAGGGGATTCTGCACCGCCGCGCTTTTCCCCGTAGATCTCGGCGGCCGAGCTCCGGGCTTCTGGTGATTGTGACGGCTGCCCTCCCCCACCCCCCCACCACCCCCCTGGGGACACAGCGCGATAATATTCTGCTTTCAGTGTCTCAGCTCTGCTGTTTCACTTCTGTGCTGTGTGGATCTCCAGAACTTTTTAAAAAAACGGGAACTGTGTTTAGAAACCTTGCTATGCTTATTTTAATCAATTGAAAACGACTTCCAATATGAATTCATTTGCCTGTCATTCATTTATGACAAAGCCCACAAGCTTGTACAGACTGGTTCATTGTACTGCATTTTGTCGTTTTTTTTCAGTGATTTGTAAAAATGATGGCTTCCATTGAAAACATTTTGACACAAATTGGCCCAACTTAATGTTCTGATGAAGGTCAGATTGTACCAAGAACTCACTGCACCGATGGCCATCTTTTTAAGTTTGAAAAAAAAAATAATCGGATGTTGCAGCGTACTGAGTCATCCTGTAGTAGATATCCGTGCTTTCACGGGGATGTTGCCTTTTTTTCGTCTGCGGAAGGGCTCTGAATGAGTGATTTAAAGCAGAGCCCCCGCAAAACTGTAAACTTTAAACATTTTCCCTCCAGCAGACCGTGTTCATCGTCCGTGCGGCTGTCGCTGCTTGAGTACATTGTGCGGGATGTAACTGTGATTCTCAGTCACTGATACGGCAGTCCGGTTCAGCATAATCACGTCTCGTGGCAGATCATGGGTCAACACGCGCGCAGATGTTAACACCGTTTTTGGGGTGGAGAAGCGATGTGTTAACTGTCCTACTGCGGAACGTTCCAGACCGATTCTTCTTTGAGTGAGATAGGGGTGCGATTAGTGCAGGACGGGAGAGCAGGCTGAGCTATTACTCTGAGACCGGTGGCAGGAGGGAGCAAGAGAGAGAGGAGAGGAAGAGAGAGAGAGAGCGAGCGAGAGGTATGAAGAGTGAGAAAGAGTCAAAGGAGAAGGAGAGTGAAAGGAGAAAGTGTGTCAGAGTGATATTGGGAGACAGAGTGAATATTACAGAGTGCAAGTGGGAGTGAGAGAGTGTGTGTATGAGAGATAGAGACTGTATGTGATAGAGGGTGTGTGTGAGACAGAGATACAGAGGGAGGGAGAGTGTGTGTGTGGAGAGTTGGAGAGAGAGAGAGGGAGAGAGATGGGTGTGTGTGAGAGAGAGAAAGAGAGAGGCAGGAGGGAGAGAGGTGTGTGAGTGTTGGTGAGAGGGTGTGTGTAAGAGAGTGTGTGTGGCAGAGAGGGAGAGTGTGTGTGTGAGAGGGTGTGTGTGTGAGGCAGAGAGGGAGAGTGTTTGAGACAGAGACAGAGAGAGAGAGGGTGAGTGTGTGTGTGAAACAGGGAGCAAAGAGGGAGAGAGAGAGAGAGAGAGAGAGAGAGAGAGAGAGAGAGAGAGAAAGAGAGAGGGTGAGTGTGTGTGTGAGAGGGTGTGTGTGTGAAACGGAGAGAGAGAGAAGGTGAGTGTGTGCGTGTGAAACAGGGAGCGAAGAGGGAGAGAGAGAGAGAGCGAGCGAGCGCGGCTCTCAGGGCCGTCAGCCCCGCGCTGCTCATGACTAATGAAGCACGCGCTCGGCAGGCAGCCCCAATTAGTGGGGCGCAGCGGGCCGGCCGGCCGCGAGCTCTGCGGGACGGAGCAGCCTGGGTGTTAATAATGTCCAGGAGCAGAGCCGCGCGCGCGCAGGAGATTAACCGCGCCTCCGCAGCACCAGAATGCTTTTATCTGCATGTGAAATGAGTCTGGCGTCAGGAGACCAGAGCCAGGGCACAGAGAGCGCACAGAACGCTCTCTCTGTCCTCTGCACTCGTGTGTAAGAACACAAGCAAGTGTGTGTGTGTGTGTGTGTGTGCGCGCGCGCATATGTGTGTGTGTGTGTGTGCGCGTGTGTGTGTGCGTGTGCGCGCATATGTGTGTGTGTGTGTGCTGTGAGTGAGAGAGAGGGAGAAAGAGAACAAAATAGTGTGTTTGTGTTTGTGGCAGACCAAGGGAACAAAAAAAGATTACTGTTTATTTTTGCATTTATAGATGTATTGACAAATGAGCGTGTAGGTGGATAAGCAATTTAATATGCCGTGTGTGTGTCTGAGAAAAAAAGAGACAGCTAGAGCCAGAGTTTCGTACGGTGCGTCTGTACTAGAGTGTGCAGGAGATGGAAACACCTAACAGTATATGAATAGCAAGTAACTAATAAGGAATGAGGCCACCCTTCACCTTCAGAGCCTGCTGTGGTCCTTCATGGTATGCTGTGATACAAGTTCTGAACGGTGTGTAGTGAGGTATTGGTCCATTTTTCAAAGCCTCCAGTGTTTGCGGGATGAAGGAGGTAGAAATCTACTTTGCACTCTGTGCTCCAGAACTTCCCATAAAGGCTCAATGATGTTCAGATCCGGTGAACGTGGAGGCCATGGAAGGCGTTCAGCTTCATCCTGGTGCTCATGGAATCAGACTTGGATTTGTTTAGCACTGTGGATGGGGTGTTAACATCTTGGCAAATGGGACGTGATGTGCGAACATTGTTTGTCATAGGGTGCATCTGGCCTCATAAAATGGCTTCATATTCCTCAGCTGATGTGTGTGTATGCGGACCAATCAAAGACCCTCTTGAGATGGCTGCCCATTCCATTAAAGTTCCACCACTGTGTTTCGGTTGGTAACAGCCATTGAGGACTGAAGGCTTTTTTCCAGGTGTAGGAAAAATAGCACTGCTCCCCAGACCACTGCTTTTTTTCCATTGCTCAGAGGTCCAGGTTTTGTGCTCCGTAAACAAGGTTATGCCTTTGTGCATTCGCCTTGGATACAGGTTGTTTCCTAATGGCAGCCCTGCCATAGATACCAGCTTTACGAAGCTCACCATGGACAGTTTTTTTTTTTTGTTGTTGAGAATGGATCACAGCGGTATTGACTGAACTCTGTGGTCATTTTTGACGTCATTGTTTTGGGGTGTTTTAGCAACCATCCTGTTCAGTAATATAGCCCTTTCTAATTGTGATTTAGTCCTTTTTCACATGGTGTTTCCATTATTTTGTAGAATCAAGAGTTTTGATGTGTGTGTATGTGTGTGTGTGCACGTGTGTGTGTGTGTGTGTGTATGTGTGTTTGCGTGTGTGTGTGTGCATGTGTGTGTGTGTGCATAGCATGTGTGAGCATGTGTGTGGTGTGTGTGTGTGCATGTGGGTGAGTGTGTGTGTGTGTGTGTGAGTGTGTGTGTGAGCATGTGTGTGTGTGCGTGTGTGGTGTGTGTGTGGTGTGTGTGTGTGTGTGTGAGTGTGTGTGTGTGTGTGTGGCAGTCTCCACTCTGTCCCTCTGGGAGCTCGCTGGCTCAGATCTTCTGAGTTTTCCTCCAGCCGACTCTGCCTGGCTTTCATCAGAAGCGTGTGTTTGGACTGAGTGCAGCGCTAAATCTATAAACACGCTCGCACGTACACACACATGCTCACACACACACATATACGCACACACACGCATGCACGCTCACACACACACACACACACACACAGGCGCACACACACATACGCACGCACACACGTTCACACACACACACACGCACAGGCACACACACACATATATGCACACACACACGCTCACACACACAAACACACACATGCTCACACACACACATATATGCACACACCCACACAGGCTCACACACACACACACACACATGCTCACACATACACACACACACTCACGCTCACATACACACACACACACACTCACACACACACACACACGTGCACACACACTCACACACACACCTACACACGCACACACACACTTACACACACACTCACTCACACACCTTAGCCGCTGCCGCCCCCGACAGGATAAGCGCACACACCTACACCCTCCATTTAAGGGCGCACAAACCGCACCCACAAATACTCACACACACACACACCCTGCGCTACAATGAGCGCGCCACACATACTCACCACACACCTACCACGCACACACACACACACACATGCACACACACACACACTCTCTCACACACAGACTCTCACACACACGCGCACACACACACACACACACACGCACTCACACACACTCACTCACACACACACACACACACACACTCACACACGCACACACACTCTCACACACACACACACACGGTGCTCCATCAGGAGGGGAGGCCGGAGGCGGGGAGCTGCGTGGCCGCTGCGCTGTGCTGCAGCCCTCTCTGTGGGCGCGTCGGGCGCTGAGGCAGCGTGAGCTGATTGTGAAACAGCAGATTAGAGCCGATACAGTACATAATGGCCTGAGAGCCCCATTTCCTGTGGCCCGCCGCACGGCCGCCGCCGCGCTGTTTCCACGGCGCTTCCCTCAGATTAAAAGCAGGCTGGCCTTGGTCCGGGCTCACGTATCGCTCTGCTGCTTACTGCCTTTTATAAGCACCTGGGCTTCCTCTGCCCTGTCCGCAGCCAATTATAAGTGTGCTTCAGTGAGCACGTCTCTGTTTTCAAGTGAATTACCACTCTTAACTGTTTGTGTTGTTCCTTTTTATTTTATTTTATTTTTTGTTTTCAAGAGAGCCATGGCTCAGATCATTTTCATAAGTATTAGCAGTACCTAGCATTGATAGAAATGTAAAGTTAGCCCGTTGATTCCTTAGATTTGTAACATTAGGTTACATTTTTGCCATTCTGTTGCATCTGGTCACCTACTAGCCAATTGTGCTGCTGATTGTTCGCATGCTGCTAATTGTTTACGTGTGTGTGTTTGTGTGTGTGTGCATGTGTGTGCGTGCGTGCATGTATTTGTGCGTGTGTGCGGTGTGTATTTATTTGTGTGTGCGTGCCTCTGTGTGTTTGTGTGCGTGTGTGTGTGTTGATCCTCTCTCTCTCTCTCTCTGTTCCTCCCTGGTTGTGCTCTTTCTCTCTTTTGTCTCCCTGGAGGAGGGCGGGGGGTCAGAGCTGTGCTGATGTGGGCTTCACTCTCCTGAGGAGCGTCAGGTCTTTTCACATCTGCTTCATTTGTCCGACTGGGCTACGTTTTTTTGTTCCATTACTGCTCGTTCGGCTTCACGCAATATAAATTATGCCCAATTTTGCTTTTTCATTGCACAATAGTTTTCACATCAACAAAGTCAGGTTTGGAAAAACAACAAATTTTTAAATTAACTTATGATAATTGGGAGGAAGTGCCATGGCAGCCCGCAGCAACATCCATATGTGGACAGAAATTAGAGGCTGTCTCATTAAATCTGGAAGCTCCGGGATGGTAGGCGTCGCAGGCGAAAGGTAGCAAAAGCCGAAAGGAGGAACGTGTGACTTTCTCCTCCCGCTCGGAAGAGGCTGCACAATTGCGCGAGGAGAATCGCAGCGGCCACTCTGCCGGCTCCCGCTGATTACAGATTGCGTAATTAAATTACTGCGCTCTGCTGGGGGGTCTCGCTTCTTAACGCTCTGCGGAGCTCATTAAAGGATCGCGCGGCGAGGGGTCGGTTAGACGCGCATTCAAACTGCAGCGGAACTTTCTCCGCTCGCTTTACTGCGTGGTCTGCAGTTCTGAGTCCTGATGTGGCAACTTATACTACTGACCCGCCTGCAGGGTCAACGCAGATCTGACATCAGTGTGCTTTGTCTTTTTTGACCCCCCTTTTGCGAGGGTCTTGTTCGATCGAACAGTATCCGTGGAGACTACATTGGCACAGCCGAGTTAATTTTTTGCACCGTGGTCGAATATTACGTTTCGCTTTGTTGCAATGTAACATGATAGCGTTTGAGACATGCCACTCGCAGCGCAGACACAACATTTCACTACTGTGTCGGACAGGTGTATTCTCTGCACCAGGAAAACTTTGTCGGTTTTGTAGCAGCTATTGCAGTACAAACCAGGATGTAGGTTCCTCTGACATTTTGTGAGGAGCCTATGCGTGAAGTTTCTCTGATCAGGGGACTGCACAGTAAAGATAAAAAAATTAGATGCGGGAGAAGAAAATTCTGAGTGCCTTATCCTAGTACAAATCAACTGAAAAAGACAGCGCTAGCTAAAATATTTTTGATTTGTCTGAAGCAGAAACAAACACTTTGGCAGTTGTCTTCTTTATTGTGCTATCGACTGCGCCAGAAAAAAATGTTAAATTTCATTCTGGCTCGGTTAATAGCGCTCTGAAAAAGCGAGTTGCCCAAACGCGTTATCATGCTTGTGCATGACTGAAAATAATTCATTTGAAATATTTTAGCGAGTCCGCTTTTTCATTCATAATAAAGATTAAGGCATAAGGAACATACAGATTATAAACAGATAGTTAATATATTTTTCTTTCTAAAATTATACAGAGGATTCAGATCCAATTTAACCGCGATGGCTTCAGACGTATTGAGTTACACGTTATCGCAATCGTTAGGCTTTTGTCCTCTCGCGCGTAACGTCGAACCTTTGGCTCTAACTGAAAAATATGAAAAAGGCGACGTGAGAAATGGAAGGCTTGCTTTTGTGTCTGGGCTGCTGACATTAAGCGCACGCTTTGGGCTCGGTCTGAAACGGCCCCTCTAATAAAGCAATTTGCCTCGAATTGGCCGCGCAGTTTGGTGTTCATCTCGTCTTTGTGCAGACGAAAGCGGGCTGGATATTGTCCAAAGAAAACACAGTGTGTCCTTTCAGTGACGAATCATGGCTAATAAACCTGGGCTGCGTGTGGAAGGCAAGACGAAGCCTCCTGGCGCGTCCCACACTCTGATTCCATCCTGATTGACGCGTGGTATTCACAGGTCTTCCTGAGGGGGTTGCAGTGATCCTGCACAAATAGCAATTTCGAAGAAGTCTGTTTACCCTCGTATAAGAGTGGACGATTGGCTATGTCCAAAATCATATTATTTTTTCAGATGGTGGGCGGCTGCCTACACGATGTATAACACAGTATTTTCTGTTAATGTGCTTAATAAACAAGGCAATAATATAATGAATAAATAAGCGTTTTTCGGAAATTATTTAAATAACCCACAGGCCTACATTTAACGTTAAAAGTTTTTCTAAATATATTGAGAAGTCACTAGCTTTTCTAACCTTTACTACTTCTTCCTGATCAGCGAATATGGAGCACATGATTTCAAAGATGGCTGTGTGTATGCTAATGTTCATTAACTCTGTTCATTAATAGCGGTCCATTTATGTTTAAAAAACAATGTCGTGACATCGCCATGCAGCGTGCGACCGTATGCGAAAAAAATTTAATGGGGAAATTACTATGTTGTTTTATACCAGTTCTGCTAATTAGTATAATGAGTAAACCCATTGTTTGAAATATTATGTTAATGAATGTTGCTCGCTTTGAAAAGCCTCGCTTAGTTGTAATAATATTTCAGCCATTAGCAATAATAATAATCTTACTCGGAGTAACTTTTCAGAAAAGTTTGAAGGATGATCAATTTGCGTGTAAAGGCGTATCATGGATGAAGACAGAAAGGTTACGATATAAAATTGTAATATAGTCCGTCCCTACGTTCATGTCTCCCACGGTTAGAAATTGTGCACTGCCCACACTTCCAGCTTCTCTAAAAACATTGATGACAATAAAAGTATGTCTCAAAAATCGATTATTCTAACGTTTATTACTTATGCATTGATGAGATTAGCTCTTCCTTTAATACTCGATATGTGAACATGATAGCTATCTCTGTCGAGGTTAGTGGTTGTACTGACATTGTAGTCGATTCTACTGCTTCTCGTTTGCACAGTTACTTGCTCTAAGTATGTTAACTAGCATCTCGTGCCTGCTCTTAAACTTGTTGAATGCACTTACGTGTTTAGTTTTGTAAGTCACTGTGGGTAAGGAAATGAGTGGGATAGCAAAAAAAACATTGTTTTACAGTTATGCGCATCATGTTATGATTGGATGATATCAGTTCATACGTGTCTGCTTGCGTGTGAAGTAGCTTAACCCTTGCGTTTTGTTTCCTCTCAGATGCAGTCCTGGTTTGGGACATTCAACCCTGAGAGGGAGAGAAGGAAGGTAAGAGCTGGTTTGTTCCATTTCTGGTGTTTGGGGGCAGGGGTGTGGGGGATGGGGGGGGGGGGGGGGGGTTGGTGGTTCAGAGCTGGTTCCCGGGTCCAGGGCAGCATGACTGCCATTGGGTTCACATCCCAAAACCGAGCCTTGACAATTCACACAGGAAATCCAACACACTTCCAACAAAAACAGCGCCCCCCCCCCCCCCCCCCCCCCCCCCCCCCCGGAGCTTTCAAACCAAACAAAAACACATCTGTTTTCCACCGGCCCGTCCCACTGCTCCTCACTGCCAGCGCCATAACCCAGCAGCGCCTGCCAGGAGCGGCCCGTCCCCGGCCTGGCGCTCCTCCCCGCGGCCGTGCCGAGGAGCTGGCGGACCGGCGCTCGCCGCGCTGGCGGGGCCTGCCGGGCGCTGGCGCCGGGCGCCGCGTGGGCGTCCCCCCGTCCACCGCCAAACCAGCGGGAGGCCGCCGACGGCGTCAGCAGACGGGCGTGTGAACGGACGCGCTACCGCCGGCGGGCGGAGTAAAGAGGCTTTTGAGTGACGCGGGACCGGCAGCCAATGGGACGTCCGCGCTGGCGCACGGCAGGCGGACGGACGCACAGTAGCTAGCGCGTGCACACCGTTTAGTGCTTTTTCCAACTCTGACGGTTTATGGGCTGGGTACATGTTAGTGTCAGTGTGAAATGTGCTTTATCATAATTGACTGGCTGATAAGGCTGTGGCTACTACAGACAGGGGGAGAGTTGGGGTGTGGCTGACAGACAGAGAGAGTTGGGGTGTGGCTGACAGACAGGGAGAGTTGGGGTGTGGCTGACAGACAAGGAGAGTTGGGGTGCGTGCATGGAGAGTTGGGGTGTGGCTGACAGACAGGTGAGGTGCGTGGGGTGTGTGTGTGTGTACAGACAGGTGCGTTGGGGTGTGTGTGTGACGACATGTGCGGTTGGGGTGCGGCTGACAGACAGTGTGTGTGTGTGTGTGTGTGTACGCATGTGCGGTGCATGTGTGTGTGTGTGTGTGTGTGTGTACGCATGTGCGGTGTGTGTGTGTGTGTGTGTGTGTGTGTACGCATGTGCAGTGCATGTGTGTGTGTGTGTGTGGGTTCTGTGTGTACGCATGTGCAGTGCGTGTGTGTGTGTGTGTGTATGCATGTGCGGTGTGTGTGTGTGTGTGTACGCATGTGCGGTGCGTGCGTGTGTGTGTGTGTACGCATGTGCGGTGCGTGTGTGTGTGTGTGTACGCATGTGTGCGTGTGTGTGTGTGTGTACGCATGTGCGGTGCGTGTGTGTGTGTGTGTGTGTGTACGCATGTGCGGTGCATGTGTGTGTGTGAGAGAGAGAGAGAGAGTGTAAATGCAGAGCTGGGTCTGGTGACTGGGACGGCGGGCCGTTTGATGTGTGGATCCAATCACTGGCCTTTCATGTGTTCTGAGGGACATCTGGCTGCTGTCCATGGGACTGCTGTGCCTTTGAAGGGAGCAGGTGCAGGGCACTGTGTGGCAGTTTAGCCACTGTCCTTTCATTTCCTCTGTCACACACACCTGTCCCCCCTCATTGGTCCTCTAACACCCAGGCTCCTCCCCCCTCAATGGTCCCTTGACACCCAGGCCCTTCCCCCGTATTGAGCCTTTTCTATTTATGAATTTTTTTAAAAAAAAGCATGAGCATGAAAACCCAGTTAGGGAATAAGACTAAAAGCGAAACCCAGAGATGTCCAGGGCGTGGATTTAAAGCGAAAAACAGAGACAGGAAACAGGAAACGGCGTTTGGCGGCCGCGTCTGTTCCGCTGACGCCGCGGCCGCTTGACCTGGGATTACAGCGCCTCCCCGCCCCGCCGCCGAGGGCCGGAGGACAGGCGGGGTAAATCCGCTCGCCCGCGGCTCGCAGCCTGACTCCCGCCGCCCCAGCCGCCAGCTCGCCTCAGCGCTTCCTGCCGACGGCGGGATCCCGCAGGGTTTGGGGGGGGGGGGGGGGACAGGGCTGGATGGGCCGGACGAGCGCTGTGTTTAAAAGCGGATTAGCCCAGGCAAGCGTACGGGTGTTGGCAGTGCGCGCGGGAGCCCCCCCCCCCCGCTCCCCGCGGCGAGGCGGATCGATGCGGGGGCCGGCCGTGTCACACGGGCAGGCAGAGGCGTAATAAAGCACCGCGTGCGGCGCTGGCTCCTGGGGGAGGGGGGGCGTTGGGTCGGGGGCCGAGCCCCGGGCCGGAGGTGCTGGGTAAATGCCTCGCAGTCAATGCTCTGGCGTGACCTCTCCCAGGCCCCCCCCGCTCCGCTCCGTCTCCGCGGTGACACCCCCAGCCCTCAGCCTGTCACCGCCTGGTGAACCTCACCCCCCCTCGTGTGGTTCCCCTCCCCTCCCCCACACTGCGCTGCGGAGAGGGGAACGCGCTTTCGTTTAAGGCCTTTCCGTTTGGAGTGGGCTGCTGGGACCGGCTCACAGCCTGCTGGTGCAGCGGAAAACCCCAGCGCAGGCTCGATCTCTCTCTCTCATACTCTCTCCTCCCTCCCTCTCTCCCTCTCTCTCTCTCTCTCTCTCCCTCTCTCTCTCATACGCTCCCTCTCTCTCTCTCTTTCTCACACACACACTCTCTCTCTCTCTCTCACTCTCTCACTCTCTCTCACACACACACACACACACTTTCTCTATCTCTCATTCTCACACACACGCTTTCTCTTTCTCACTCACGCACACACACACATACTTTCTCTATCTCTCATTCTCACACACATACAAATCTCATGCTTTCACTCAGATGCTTTCTCACACACAAGCACACACACATACTCTTTACTCTTTCTCTATCTCTCTCATTCTCACACACCTGCTTTCTCTCTCTCACACACACACACACACACACACACACACACACACACAAGCTTTCTCTATTTTGCCAATTCTCACACACGCTTTCTCTTTCTCACACACACACACACACACACACATGCACATACACACACACACACACTTTCTCTATCTCTCATTCTGACACACATGCTTTCTCTTTCTCACTCACACTCACACACACATACTTTCTCTATCTCTCATTCTCACACACATCACACACACACAAATCTCATGCTTTCACTCAGATGCTTTCTCACACACACACACACACACACACGCACACACTCTTTCTCTGTCTCTCTCATTCTCACACACCTGCTTTCTCTCTCTCACACACACACACAAGCTTTCTCTATTTTGCCAATTCTCACACACGCTTTCTTTCTCACACGCACACACACACACACATGCACATACACACACACACACACTCTTTATCTCTCTCATTCTCACACACCTGCTTTCTCTCTCTCACACACACACACACACACACAAGCTTTCTCTATTTTGCCAATTCTCTCACGCTTTCTCTTTCTCACACACACACATACGCACATACACACACACACACACACACTTCTCTTTCTTGCCCATTCTCACACACGATTTTTTTTCCTGCACACGCTTTTCTCTCAAGTGCTTTTTCTCTCTCTCTCTCTCTCTCTCTCTCTCACATGCTCACACTTTATCTCTCGATCCTCCGCCTCCCTCTCAGTTCCTTGTTCTCTGTGCTGGAGGGGTGGGGGTGCGGGTGGGGGTGCGGGGTGCGGGTGGGGGGGGGGAGCGGAAGGCGTCTCCGGCGGCGGCGGCGGCGTCTGTCAGCGAAGCCGCGCGCGACGCGGCGTGTCCTCAGACCGACGGGCGCGGCGACCCTCCTCCGAATCGGCCCGCAGCGGCGAGGGGGACGGGACGGGCGAACGAGCGCGGCGCCGCGGGGGCGGGGCCCGGGACGCCGGCGGCGAGGGGAACGGCGCCGGTAATGAGAGCTGACAGGGGAGCCGGCTCGTAATTGGGCGGCTGCGTTTGCTGGCAGGCAGGAGAGGAGAGCGAGAGAGCGAGAGAGAGAGAGAGAGAGAGAGAGAGAGAGAGAGAGAGAGAGAGAGAGAGAGAGAGAGAGAGAGAGAGAGAGAGAGAGAGAGAGAGAGAGAGAGAGAGAGAGAGGAGAGAGAGAGAGAGGAGAGAGAGAGAGAGAGAGAGGGAGAGAGAGAGAGAGAGAGAGAGAGAGAGAGAGAGATGGAGAGAGGAGAGAGAGAGAGAGAGAGAGAGAGAGAGAGAGAGAGAGAGAGAGACAGAGGAGAGAGAGAGAGGGAGAGAGAGAGAGAGAGAGGAGAGAGAGAGACAGAGAGAGAGAGAGAGAGGGAGCGCATCTGGCTCCCGCTCGATAAACGAGGCAGGCGAACGCGCGGCTCCCTTCCTCTGCGCTGATTTGAATAATGAGGGACTTTAATTTGCCCGTGCCCCCCCCTCCCCCCCTCCGCCCCCCCCCTCGCGCAGCACTCACGGTGGGGCTCTAATTGCTTTCCTGTGCGTGGAGAGCACAGGATCTGCCTGACTGAGTGCTCGCTCTCCCTCTCTCCTTCCTTCTCTCTCTCTCCCTCTCTCCTCTCTCCCTCCCTCCTTCCTTCTCTCTCCCCCCTCTCTCTCCCCCCACCCCTCCTCCCTTCCTCCTTCTCTCTCCCCCTCTCTCTCTCCTCTCTCTCCTTCCTTCTCTCTCTCCCCCCTCTCCCCCTCTCTCCTCCTTCTCTCCCTCTCTCTCTCCCTTCCTCTCTCCCTCCCCTCCTCCTCTCCTTCTCCTCTCCCCTCTCTCCCTCCCTCCTTCCTTCTCTCTCTCCCCCTCTCTCTCCCTCCCTCCTTCCTTCTCTCTCTCCCCTCTCTCTCTCTCCCTCCCTCCTTCTCTCTCTCTCCCCCTCTCACTCTCTCCCTCTCTCCTTCCTTCTCTCTCTCCCTCCCTCCTTCTCTCTTTCGCTCCCCCTCTCTTTCCTTCTCTCTCTCTCTCCGTCTCTGATGTTTTTCCTCTCTCGCGCGTTCCGTGCTGCCTGTCTGCACATTGCGGTGCTCGGTGCTCTGCTGGCTCTTTCTCCTCTCCTCCAGAGATCTTCCTCAGTCAGACCCCAGCCACTGTCACCCGCCCGCTTTGAGTCCCAGACCTCTCTGCTCCTGGAGAAATGGCCCTGAACGGCCTCTGCGCTGATCTCTCCAGTTCTGGAGAAATGATGCTAAGCAGTCTCTGCACAGAACTCTCCAGTTCTGGAGAAATAATGCTAAACAGTCTGTGCAGAACTCTCCAGTTCTGGAGAAATGGCACTAAGCAGTCTCTGCGCTAATCTCTCCAGTTCTGGAGAAATTATGCTAAACAGTCTCTGCAGAATTCTCCAGTTCTGGAGAAATGACGTGCAGAACTCTAGAATGCAGAAGTAATTATGCTAAACAGACTCTGCACAAAATTCTCCAGTTCTGGAGAAATGGCGCTAAACAGCCTCTCCTCTTATCTTCTGCTCCTGGAGAAAGGAGGCTAAACGGCTTCTCTGCTGGCCCCCAGCCATGTTTCTTTTCCCCTTTAGCTCTTTTGCTTTTAAAAGGCAGTTTATTACTGTCTGTGAAATGCATCAGTTTAAATCCACAGCGAGAGTAATGGCTTTCCATTCATTCAGAAGTGCCGATAAAGGGTGGTCTACGTGTGTGTGTGTGTGTGTGAGTGTGTGTAAGTGGGTGAGTGTGTGTGCGTGTGTGTGTGTGTGTGTGTGTGTAAGTGGGTGAGTGTGTGTGAGTGTGTGCGTGTGTGTGTAAGTGGGTGAGTGTGTGTGAGTGTGTGCGTGTGTGTGTAAGTGGGTGAGTGTGTGTGAGTGTGTGAGTGTGTGAGTGTGTGTGAGGGTGTTGCATTTACATGGTTGTGTGTGTATGTATTTATAGGTGTGTAGCAGTAGGGGTGCATGTGTCACACTGATGACAGTATGTAAGTGTACACTGATGGCAACACCATCGTAGCAGGTTCTGAGCAAGACCGGCAGTGCATTCTGGATGCCTTTAATAAGGCTTACAAGCTCTTGGGCCTTGCATAAAAAAGACCCATATCGTCCACCAACCACCACCAAACTCATCCTTCACTCCGCCCAAAATACGAGTTGACAGCCACTCCCTTGGAAACGTGGATGACTTCCCACATCTCTCCCCCAAGGCCAGCGTCACTGCAGAAATGCACTGCCTGAGCAGTGCCGGTGCAGTCTACTCCAGGGCCTTCAAAGATCCTAACCGAACTTCGGTTGTGGTCCTCCCCAAGCAATGCTACCAAGATGCCTTCTCAGAATCCTGAGGATCACGTGTTAAAGCAAGTGCACTGACACCACGTCTTAGAGGAAGCCAACACTAACAGCATGACTACCGCAATGATCAACAACTCAGAGTGGCAACGCCCAACTCACGACTCCCCAAACAGATCATGTACTCCCATCTGAAGGAAGGTCAGTGCGCCTCTAGTGGCCAAAAGAGGCACTACAGAGACACCATCCAGACAGTTTTGTCATATTTGAATGCTGGACTTTGATTCAAGTACGACTTCAGTCGTAAATATCATGCCTCGTCCCTCGACTCAGACTCGTTCACTGTTGAAGCGGACTTTGCCTTGGACTTGACTTTGGA
>CM045885.1:33468615-33471115 GCA_025169545.1 Anguilla japonica
TGTCTGCGTGCGCTCAGCCCTGTGTGTGTTTCTGTGTGTCTGCGTGAGTGGGTGTGTGTGTGTGTCTGCGTGCGCTCAGCTCTGTGTGTGTGTGTTTCTGTGTGTCTGTGTGAGTAGGTGTGTGTGTGTGTGTGTGTGTTTCTGTGTGTCTGTGTGAGTAGGTGTGTGTGTGTGTGTGTGTTTCTGTGTGTCTGTGTGAGTAGGTGTGTGTGTGTGTGTGTGTTTCTGTGTGTCTGTGTGAGTAGGTGTGTGTGTGTGTGTGTGTTTCTGTGTGTCTGCGTGAGTGGGTGTGTGTGTGTGGGTGTGTTTCTGTGTGTCTGCGTGAGTGGGTGTGTGTGTGTGTGCGTGTGTTTCTGTGTGTCTGCGTGAGTGGGTGTGTGTGTGTGTGCGTGTGTTTCTGTGTGTCTGCGTGAGTAGGTGTGTGTGTGTGTGTGTGTTTCTGTGTGTCTGCGTGCGCTCAGCTCTGTGTGTGACCACACTGGCAGGCTGTTTACTCTCTCAGGGTCAGTCTGACGTTTTGTTGGATTAGGCGGAATTTATGCGATTTCACACACACACACACACACACACACACACACACACACACACACACATGCACACACACACACACACACACACACACACATGCACACACATACACACACACAAACACACACACACATACAAAAGCACTCAGACACACACACACACACCCACTCACACAGACACACAGAAACATACACAGACACACACACACCCACACACACACACACACACCCACTCACACAGACACACGGAAACACACACAGAAACACACTCAGACACACACACACCCAGAGGTGTGTAGAGGTATAAATGAAGTGTGGTCAAAGGGTTTAATCTCTGCACTGTAATGATCTCGGAAGGAGACTCAGCTGAAATGCTATTTGGTTTCTTTACTTTCCGCCTGTTTGTTTGTTTGGGCGCTGGGGCCCGGGCCTGTGTCATGGCTGAGTCGCGGGTGCGCTGAGTCGTGGGTGCGCTGAGTGGCGGGTGCGCTGAGTCGCGGGTGCGCTGAGTCGCGGGTGCGCTGAGTGGCGGGCACGCTGAGTGGCGGGCGCGCCGGCGGCCGGGCCGTTTAGTCGCTGCGCGGGGCTCAGAGCTCTGTGGGGCGGCGCTAATGGGAGGGTCTTTACAGCGCACGAGCCGGGCTTTGATTGGCAGCGTGACGCCCCCCCCCCCTCCCCCCCCCCCCACTAGCCTCTGTTCTCAGGCTCCGGCCTTTGAGTGCTGATCTGTGGGAAACCTGTGCAGCCCTGCCCCCCCTACAGCCCCCCCTACAGCCCTGTTCCCCCCCTACAGCCCTGTTCCCCCCCTACAGCCCTGTTCCCCCCCTACAGCCCCCACACAGCCCCCCCTACAGCCCTGCCCCCCCTACAGCCCTGTTCCCCCCTACAGCCCTGTTCCCCCCCTACAGCCCTGTTCCCCCCCTACAGCCCTGTTTCCCCCCCTACAGCCCCCCACAGCCCCCCCTACAGCCCTGCCCCCCTACAGCCCTGTTCCCCCCCACAGCCCCCCACACAGCCCTGCCCCCCTACAGCCCTGTTCCCCCCCACAGCCCCCCACACAGCCCCCACAGCCCCCCCTACAGCCCTGTTCCCCCCACAGCCCCCACACAGCCCTGCCCCCCCTACAGCCCTGTTCCCCCCCACAGCCCCCACACAGCCCCCACAGCCCCCCCTACAGCCCTGTTCCCCCCCACAGCCCCCACACAGCCCTGCCCCCCCACAACCCCGCTCCCCCTCACAGTCCCCCCTACAGCCCTGTTCCCCCCAACACAGCCCCCACACAGCCCTGCCCCCCACAACCCCGCTCCCCCTCACAGTCCCCCCCTACAGCCCTGTTCCCCCCCAACACAGCCCCCACACAGCCCTGCCCCCCCACACCCCCGCTCCCCCTCACAGTCCCCCCTACAGCCCTGTTCCCCCCACCACAGCCCCCACACAGCCCCGCTACCCACCACAACCCTGTTCCCCCTACAACCCTGTTCCCCCCACACAGCCCCCACACAGCCCCGCTACCCCCACAACCCTGTTTCCCCCCTACAACCCTGTTCCCCCCCACCACAGCCCCCACACAGCCCTGCTGCCCACCACAACCCTGTTCCCCCCCCACCACAGCCCCCACACACACCGCGCTACCCCCCACAGCCCCTCCACCCCCGCTGCCCCCCACGGGCCCCCCCACAGCCCCGCCCCCCCACAGCCCCGCTGGCTTTGTAATGCTCGCTTTCATCTTCCTGCGCGGAGCCGAGCGCGGGGCCCGATGTGCTCGGAGCTCCAGGGGGACCCCCCCCTCCCCTCTCTCCCCCCTCCCCCGCCCCCCAGCCCGGCCGATAATCCGGGGGAGAGGCGGAGAGACGAGCCCGTGTCTAAACGCGCGGGGCGGAAAGGGGCGGGGGGGGGGGCGCCCGAGCGCTCGGAGCCGCCGCGGTCCTGAGGGAGGACCCCCCCCCCCCCCCCCCTCCCCCGCGCTCCGCAGC
>CM045885.1:33476115-33498615 GCA_025169545.1 Anguilla japonica
CGTGCTCATGTCTTTGTGCATTGCGGGGACGCGCATGCTCGCTCGTGTCTTTGTGCATTGCGGGGACGCGCATGCGCGCGTGTCTTTGTGCATTTCGGGGACGCTTGTGCTCGCTCATGTCTTTGTGCATTGCGGGGACATGCATGCTCGCTCGTGTCTTTGTGCATTGTGGGGACGCGCATGCGCACTCATGTCTTTGTGCAATGCGGGGACATGCATGCTCGCTCGTGTCTTTGTGCATTGTGGGGACGCGCATGCGCACTCATGTCTTTGTGCATTGCGGGGACGCGCATGCTCGCTCGTGTCTTTGTGCATTGCGGGGACGCGTGTGCGTAGCAGGGGGCTGCTCAGCCTGCAGCCTGTCTGGAGCACAGGTGGTTAAACGCTGGCGCTCAGCACAGTCGTTGGCTCCCATATCTACAGAGCCGGCAGTTTGCAGGCATTGAATCTTAATTATTGTGATTTGGTTGCCAGGCGTCAGTGATGTATTCATCAGAAGCAGGTCACACACACTTTTTTTCTCCCCTCGGGGAGTGTGTGTGTGAGTGTGTGTGTGTCTGTGTGCACGCGCGCATGTGTGTGTGTTTTGCTGAAGAAAGAATTTAATTTCCTTTCCTCTGCTATATTAAATGTACATGAGCTGCATGCACATGAAGACATATTTTTTCAGAGGGTTTCCAAAGGTGTGGTGCTATAGCAGCCTGGGGTGTGTGTGGGTCCCAGCCCTGCTGGACAGCCACACACGGCTGGTCCGCAGGGGCAGCGTGTGGGGGTATGCCAGGGGAGCCCTGCATGAACCCCAAAACTGTCCTTAAAGTGCATTCCCTTTAAGGAAGCTGGTCTCTCTCATTGTCTCATGCTTTAAGAATCGTAAAACCAACTCTTTACGCTGCCCTCTGACACCATTTAATTTAATAGCCAATTTGGTGTTTAACACTGACATGTAATTGCACCTAATTTAAATCAACAAAACCTGAAATCCATGTGCAGCCTGGCAATATTTTCATAGATTTCTGCCTTCTGTCTGAGATTCTTGTTTCTTTGTTGTTAAGGATATGAAATATGGTTCTTTGTGGGTACTAATATAGGCGTTTTATTGAGGCTAAAACAATCACGGGCTAGCTGCATCTTAATGTTGATATCGTGAATTTAAGGGCTGCCTATAGACTGAGGAAAAGGAAATTTTAATAATTTTATTTGCTGTGGAATGAGTGAGATTTTATTTTGCAATGATGTACTTAAAGTTTTGGTAAGCTGTCCTTTTTCATCCCAGAATGTCCATTGTTAATTCAACTCTAACAGCACACATATGAGAAAAATAGGGCCCAGATGTGCTCAGTAAGAGTGGTTTTAGCACTGAGTATTTTACTGTGTATTCATATGGTTTAGTTTTTGTAATAGGGGATTTGGTGTTTTTAGGGAGACTGGATCTGCGCTGTTTTGCCTGTCTGGCAGTCATACTGCTCTGATCGCGCTGTTCTGCCTGTCTGGCAGTCATACTGCTCTGGGTCTCATGCTGTTCTGCCTGTCTGGCAGTCATACTGCTCTGGGTCTCGCGCTGTTCTGCCTGTCTGGCAGTCATACTGCTCTGGGTCTGCGCTGTTCTGCCTGTCTGGCAGTCATACTGCTCTGGGTCTCGCGCTGTTCTGCCTGTCTGGCAGTCATACTGCTCTGGGTCTGCGCTGTTCTGCCTGTCTGGCAGTCATACTGCTCTGGGTCTGCGCTGTTCTGCCTGTCTGGCAGTCATACTGCTCTGGGTCTCGCACTATTTTGCCTGTCTGGCAGTCATACTGCTCTGGATCTGCGCTGTTCTGCCTGTCTGGCAGTCATACTGCTCTGGGTCTGCGCTGTTTGCCTGTCTGGCAGTCATACTGCTCTGGGTCTGCGCTGTTTTGCCTGTCTGGCAGTCATACTGCTCTGGGTCTCGCGCTGTTCTGCCTGTCTGGCAGTCATACTGCTCTGGGTCTGCGCTGTTCTGGCTGTCTGGCAGTCATAGTGCTCTGGGTCTCATGCTGTTCTGCCTGTCTGGCAGTCATACTGCTCTGGATCTGCGCTGTTCTGCCTGTCTGGCAGTCATACTGCTCTGGGTCTGCGCTGTTCTGCCTGTCTGGCAGTCATACTGCTCTGGGTCTCATGCTGTTCTGCCTGTCTGGCAGTCATACTGCTCTGGGTCTCGCGCTGTTCTGCCTGTCTGGCAGTCATACTGCTCTGGGTCTCGCGCTGTTCTGCCTGTCTGGCAGTCATACTGCTCTGGGTCTTGCGCTATTCTGCCTGTCTGGCAGTCATAGTGCTCTGGGTCTCATGCTGTTCTGCCTGTCTGGCAGTCATACTGCTCTGGGTCTCATGCTGTTCTGTCTGTCTGGCAGTCATACTGCTCTGGGTTTCGCGCTGTTCTGCCTGTCTGGCAGTCATACTGCTCTGGGTCTGGCGCTGTTTTGCCTGTCTGGCAGTCATACTGCTCTGGGTCTGCGCTGTTCTGCCTGTCTGGCAGTCATACTGCTCTGGGTCTGCGCTGTTCTGCCTGTCTGGCAGTCATACTGCTCTGGGTCTGCGCTGTTCTGCCTGTCTGGCAGTCATACTGCTCTGGGTCTCATGCTGTTCTGCCTGTCTGGCAGTCATACTGCTCTGGGTCTCGCGCTGTTCTGCCTGTCTGGCAGTCATACTGCTCTGGGTCTGCGCTGTTCTGCCTGTCTGGCAGTCATACTGCTCTGGGTCTGCGCTGTTCTGCCTGTCTGGCAGTCATACTGCTCTGGGTCTCGCGCTGTTCTGCCTGTCTGGCAGTCATACTGCTCTGGGTCTGCGCTGTTCTGCCTGTCTGGCAGTCATACTGCTCTGGGTCTCGCGCGCTGTTCTGCCTGTCTGGCAGTCATACTGCTCTGGGTCTGCGCTGTTCTGCCTGTCTGGCAGTCATACTGCTCTGGGTCTCGCGCTGTTCTGCCTGTCTGGCAGTCATACTGCTCTGGGTCTCATGCTGTTCTGCCTGTCTGGCAGTCATACTGCTCTGGGTCTCGCGCTGTTCTGCCTGTCTGGCAGTCATACTGCTCTGGGTCTCGCGCTGTTCTGCCTGTCTGGCAGTCATACTGCTCTGGATCTGCGCTGTTCTGCCTGTCTGCCTGTCTGGCAGTCATACTGCTCTGGCAGTCTGCTCTGGGTCGCGCTGTTCTGCCTGTCTGGCAGTCATACTGCTCTGGGTCTCGCGCTGTTCTGCCTGTCTGGCAGTCATACTGCTCTGGGTCTGCGCTGTTCTGCCTGTCTGGCAGTCATACTGCTCTGGGTCTGCGCTGTTCTGCCTGTCTGGCAGTCATACTGCTCTGGGTCTCGCGCTGTTCTGCCTGTCTGGCAGTCATACTGCTCTGGGTCTGCGCTGTTCTGCCTGTCTGGCAGTCATAGTGCTCTGGGTCTGCGCTGTTCTGCCTGTCTGGCAGTCATACTGCTCTGGGTCTGCGCTGTTCTGCCTGTCTGGCAGTCATACTGCTCTGGGTCTGTGCTGTTCTGCCTGTCTGGCAGTCATACTGCTCTGGATCTGTGCTGTTCTGCCTGTCTGGCAGTCATACTGCTCTGGGTCTGCGCTGTTCTGCCTGTCTGGCAGTCATACTGCTCTGGGTCTGGCGCTGTTTGCCTGTCTGGCAGTCATACTGCTCTGGGTCTCGTGCTGTTCTGCCTGTCTGGCAGTCATACTGCTCTGGGTCTGCGCTGTTCTGCCTGTCTGGCAGTCATACTGCTCTGGGCCTGCGCTGTTCTGCCTGTCTGGCAGTCATACTGCTCTGGGTCTGCGCTGTTCTGCCTGTCTGGCAGTCATACTGCTCTGGGTCTCGCTGTTCTGCCTGTCTGGCAGTCATACTGCTCTGAGTCTCGCGCTGTTCTGCCTGTCTGGCAGTCATACTGCTCTGGATCTGCGCTGTTCTGCCTGTCTGGCAGTCATACTGCTCTGGGTCTCGCGCTGTTTTGCCTGTCTGGCAGTCATACTGCTCTGGGTCTCGCGCTGTTCTGCCTGTCTGGCAGTCATACTGCTCTGGGTCTCGCGCTGTTCTGCCTGTCTGGCAGTCATACTGCTCTGGGTCTCCTGCTGTTCTGCCTGTCTGGCAGTCATACTGCTCTGGGTCTGCGCTGTTCTGCCTGTCTGGCAGTCATACTGCTCTGGGTCTCGCGCTGTTCTGCCTGTCTGGCAGTCATAGTGCTCTGGGTCTGCGCTGTTCTGCCTGTCTGGCAGTCATACTGCTCTGGGTCTGCGCTGTTCTGCCTGTCTGGCAGTCATACTGCTCTGGATCTGCGCTGTTCTGCCTGTCTGGCAGTTATACTGCCCTGGGTCTCATGCTGTTCTGCCTGTCTGGCAGTCATACTGCTCTGGGTCTCGCGCTGTTCTGCCTGTCTGGCAGTCATAGTGCTCTGGGTCTGTGCTGTTCTGCCTGTCTGGCAGTCATACTGCTCTGGGTCTGCGCTGTTCTGCCTGTCTGGCAGTCATACTGCTCTGGGTCCGCGCTGTTCTGCCTGTCTGGCAGTTATACTGCCCTGGGTCTCATGCTGTTCTGCCTGTCTGGCAGTCATACTGCTCTGGGTCTCGCGCTGTTCTGCCTGTCTGGCAGTCATAGTGCTCTGGGTCTGTGCTGTTCTGCCTGTCTGGCAGTCATACTGCTCTGGGTCTCGCGCTGTTCTGCCTGTCTGGCAGTCATAGTGCTCTGGGTCTCCGCTGTTCTGCGCTGTGCGCCGCTGAGACTCGTTTTCCGTCTGTTTTTAAAACCCGCCATAAACCGCCAGGCTCTTCCGGGCGGCTCTTTACCAGCGGAGCTCCGTGAGAATGCGCGGCGGCGCTAGCGCAGCGCTAACGTAGCGCTAACGTAGCGGCGGCTCCCTTTGTAATTAAAGCTCCGGTCTGGCCCCAGATGCGCGGCGGATAATTAAAGGAAGCAGCGATGGCGGGGGCCCGGGGTATCAGCGCGCGGCTGGCGCGGGATCAGCGGAAACCATCTGATCCGCCGTCACGCTCCGGTCCCCCTCGCAGTCGCCGGGGCCACGCCCCCCCCCCCCCCCCCCCCCCCCCCTCCCCGCCTGCTTCCCTCCCAGCGGCAGATTAGGAGGAATTACGGCGTCTCACGCCGTTTCAAAGAAAACGAGAACAGGAGATGAGAGTCTGGAGCGCACGCCCCCCCCCCCCCGCCCCCCCCCCCCCCCCCCCCCCCCCCCCCCCCCCCCGTGCGCTCGGCGGCCGGGGTCGCCTGCAAATCCCCGACATTAGCGCGGCGTCGCGGCGGCCCGGCCCGCGGAGCCGGGGGAGCAGACAGCTTTGATAGATAGCAATCTAGCGCCCGCCTTTACGGCCGGGGTTATTAAAGGGCGTCGGCGGCAAACGGCTTTAATTGATTACCTCATTTCCTCCTGAAGGGGAGCGCGCTCGCCGAGACCTTGAAATGCGACACCGGCGCACGCGGCGCACGGCGGAGTCGGACCGCCGCGACGAACGGGATGTAGCGCGGGAGGGGTGCCCTGATTGGGCCGAGGGCGGTCCGCCCCCCCGTGCTGTCCTGCTACAGCGCACTTAACCTTAAATCCCGCCCATACACTAGGTCCTCTGAATAATGCAGCAGCCAGCCTTCAAACGCCGAACAGCACAGCAGCGGGGAAGCTGATGAATATTAATGAGCGCGCGCCGCGACGTGCTAAAAAGACGCTTCGGGTTCCCGTCCGTGTTCGGAACGAGGCCGCCGCAGCCGGAACCGGATCGGCCCTGATCGCAAAACGCGCGGCGCCCGTTGGGTTCAGAACCTCATTTTAAGGCGAGGCAGGAGTCAGAGGCGAGCCGGAAGACGGACGGCTCTAATGTCTCACGGTTCCCGCTTTGGAGCCTTTTTTAATTTCTCCTTTTTTCTGCCGTTTTTGCTTTTTTTTTTTTTATTTTTTTTTTTTTTAAACGAATTCTCCAGAGCTTTAGCAGTTGCTGGCAGGCTTGCGGTCGCCGTGGTGCCGGAGCGAGCCGCAGCGCGTGTGCAGTGTGTGTGCAGCGCGTGTGCAGTGCGTGTGCAGTGCGTGTGCAGTGAGTGTGCAGTGCGTGTGCAGTGTGTGTGCAGTGCGTGTGCAGTGTGTGTGCAGCGCGTGTGCAGTGTGTGTGCAGTGCGTGTGCAGCGCGTGTGCAGTGTGTGTGCAGTGCGTGTCTTTGCTGAGGGCTGAGAGAGGGTGAAGCCAGGCCTGCGCTGGGGCCGGGGCTTCCCAGGGGCTCGAACCTGCAGCCTTCAGGCACACTGGCCAGCTCTCCAGCCTGCCAGGGCCACAACCCATGGACCCCACACTGCAGATTTCAGGGGAAAAAACTGAAGAAGTCCCCGTAGAGAACACCGGTGTAATCGACTGTAAATATTTGCAGAGATAATTCCCCCATTATACTTCATCAAAGATGGATGTGTTGGTAAATAAAGTCTAGTGGAAAGTAAAATGCTAATAATTGTTGTGTTTACCCTCATTAAGACTGACCAGCCCCCCAGGCCCGCGTTTTCCAAAAACTGTCTCTCAGGAGAGGGCACCACGGAGACAAACAGAGAGATGAGGAGAGGAGAGGAGAGGAAAGAGGGAGGAATAAAAGAGACCGATGAGTAAATGAGGGAAAAAGAGAGGACATGAATTTGAATTTGAAAGACGGGGAGAATATGAGAGAGGAACGGAGAGTAGAAGAGTGGAGAGAAGGAGAGAGGGAGAGAGAGTAGGGTAGAGGGACAGGAAAAGACAAAGAGTGGGAGAGAGAAGGAGGGAGGGGAGGGGGGGGGGGAGAGGGAGCACACGCCGTCTGTGTCCGTGCGCCCAGAGGCCTGTGGTGTGTGAAGATGACTCACTCAGGAAACAAGCAGCCGCCCACTCGGGGGAAACATCTTCCGCCTGTAGCAGCAGGTGTAAACGGGAGAAAGATCCTGCTGGGCGCGTCTGTAACCGCTGCCGCCGGTGTTTTCTCTCCCCCCCCCCCCCCCCCCCCTTTCCGGAGTGCGAGCGGCGAGCGAGGCTCGCGGGAGCTCTGACGCACGTCGGCAGCGTTCACAGCCTGCCACATCGGTTATCAGGGCCGTCAATCGCGGGGCTCTGACACCGCGTGGCTGACTGGGGGGGGGGGGGGGGGGGGCGGGGCTGCTGTCTGCTCTCAGCTGATCCCCTGCACTCGGGGCACGGCGCCCCTGGGGCCCGCACACACACACGCTCTCACACACGCTCTCACAGACACACTCACACACACGCTCTCACACACACTCACGCACACGCACAGACACACTCACACACACATGCTCTCACACACACACACCTGCACAGACACACTCACGCACACGCTCAGACACACTCACACACACACTCACGCACACGCACCGACACACTCACACACACGCTCTCACACACACACACCCGCACAGACACACTCACGCACACGCTCTCACACACACTCACGCACACGCACAGACACACTCACACACACGCTCTCACACACACACACACACACACACACACCCCGCACAGACACACTCACGCACACGCTCTCACACACACTCACGCACAGACACACTCACACACACGCTCTCACACACACACACCCGCACAGACACACGCACACACTCACGCACACTCACACACACTCACGCACACTCACACACACGCTCTCACACACACACACCCGCACAGACACACTCACGCACACGCTCTCACACACACTCACGCACACTCACACACACGCTCTCACACACACACACCCGCACAGACACACTCACACACACGCTCTCACACACACTCACGCACACGCACAGACACACTCACACACACGCTCTCACACACACACCCGCACAGACACACTCATGCACACGCTCTCACACACACTCACGCACACGCACAGACACACTCACACACACGCTCTCACACACACACACCCGCACAGACACACTCACGCACACGCTCTCACACACACTCACGCACAGACACACTCACACACACGCTCTCACACACACACACCCGCACAGACACACTCACCCACACGCTCTCACACACACTCACGCACACGCAGACACACGCACACACACGCTCTCACACACACACACCCGCACAGACACACTCACGCACACGCTCTCACACACACTCACGCACACGCACAGACACACTCACACACACGCTCTCACACACACTCACGCACACGCGCAGACACACTCACACACACGCTCTCTCACACACACACACACTCACGCACAGACACACTCACGCACACGCTCTCACACTCACACACCCATGTGCGCACACAGACAAGCACACACACACACACACACATCCAGATACACATAAACACACACACACACTCACCCAGACACACCTACACACACCCACGCTCACACACAGACAAGCACACACACACACACACACCCAGATACACACAAATGCACACACATACATATACAACACAAGGATGGCCAAAACTAGCATAATCACAAAAAAATTATATGATGCATAAAAAATAATAAAAATGCACAAACACATGTACACACATACAAAACATGCACATTTGCATGCACTCACAGATGACATGTTCATTTAGCAGATGCTCTTATCCAAAGCAATTTACAATTAGAGAACTTAAGTGCGTTTATACAACTAAAAGTGCTAGACTGGCAGATGACATTTACTGACCAGTGAGTATATGCACATCACATCACTAAAGCACTAATAAAAATGCAAAACCTAAACATGCACAGATTACATTCATAACACACCACTGTTGAAGGTTTGCTGAAATACACACATAGACGCTCAAAATATGTACACACACACACGCGTACGCACACATCATATGCACACACACACACACAGAATAAAACACATTTTAGTGTGTAAAATCAGGCACACTAAAAGACACTATCTGTACACATACTAAATGAAGGCAGAATGGAGCACTGACTGACAGTGGTAAACACCATGCACACTCAAATCTGTGCAGTTAGGCAGCCACGCAAGTCATGCGTAGAATCTTGGAAATTCACTCAGAACATTATCAGACGCCAAGAACTGCATGTTGCAGTCACACACTTGCACACTCGGGTCAGGCATGTTATAGAACGCATACTTACTTTGATGGCTGTAGTTAGTAACCCACTGTATGGACGCAGTGGAATTCTGGTGGCTTTGCTGCTTGCTGATCAGCCATATTAGCCTCAGTTCATGAAAAGGTTCGGCTGGTCGTGTATGGAAGAAACTTCGTGTGCTGCAGCTCATTTATGAATTTCACGCGGAGCTTCCTTACGGTTTAGTTATGGAGGAAGAGATCTGGGTTGTTTAATAACGCAGCGCAATGTGGTGTAATGAATGCGTTATTTTAGTCCCAGGAGTGACAGAAATCGTAGTAATACCGAATAATCCCGTCGTGATTGGTAACGGAGGTTAGTACCGTGCGCTGCCTTATTATTATGCTTCCCACGTTCGACGATTCTCGTGCCCGTGAGTCTGTATAATCATTATGGATGTCGCGGGGCGGGTTAACCTTCCGGTCTTTCCTGCTTGGGAATGTCTTTCCGTGACTGCGAAGTCAGTCTCCGTTATGCATCTCTAAGTAGCGTTTAAATCCTAAATCGTCATTTTGTTTCTCTAAACCGTGCTGGTGTTCCCAAGCATACTTTGTACAATCCCCGTGCAAATTAGCCTAATTACCGTCATGAAAGGGAACGTGGCTATGAAAGTTGGGACGCTGGACACCCCGGCTGTGTAAATCCTTAGACACAGCTGCAGGGGAAAGGTAACCTTGCATCTGAACGTGGCGGGGTGTATATCGCGGATCCCCGGTCTCTCGCTCCATAGAGGAAGTAATGGACTGGCTGCATCTCTGCACACGGCAACTGTCAGCAGGAGTTCAGGCGCTTCCCGTGCGTAGAGAAGCAAGGCGACAGGTTGTCCACTCTTCAAACATGGTTTTGCAGTTGTGGTAGCAGGCAACAGCATTGTGCTGTGATTAGCTTTATTAAATCAAACTCAATGCCCTTTGTTTTTAAAGGAAAACAAGCTATTAATGTAATTGTAATTACCAATTAAATACACGTTGTCTGTTTGATCAGATTATTTCAGTTAAGGTAATATGCAGAATGCACTTTGTCTGCCTATTCACAGACCATACAGTTTTCATGCTGTAGTGTACAGGATAGAGGAGCAGTGCCCTATCGGTCCCAAACTCCAGTCCTGGAGGGCTGCGGTCTCAGCTTTTTGTGATTTCCTTTTAATCAGCAGCCAATTTAGGCCTTCAAAATAAGGCCTGTAGACTATTTGGCCAATCAATGACTTAAATCAAGCTCTTGTGCCGGAACACATTAATAACCAGCAGACACAGCGGACCTCCTGGATTTGAGTTTGAGATCCCTGCCCTATCCCATGGACCTTTATGGCAAGCAGTACCGCTGTCAGGAATCCCAGAGAAATATGTGTTTTACCCCTTGCGCTGTGTTCTGCCAGCAGGCGTACAGGAGACAGCTGGCTTATTTTGGGTGCACTGCTAGCTACACCGCTTGCATTTTGCCACCTTGCATCTCTGTCCCTTTGAAAATGAATTGTGCACTAGCGCTGGCCGCCTACTTTTTGCACAGCCCATAACGCTATGGCACTGCACACTGCATTGCAGAAAAGAAATCCAGAGTTTAAAGGTTCATCTCTTGAGGACTAGCATAGGCATGGTGGGCCTGGGTGGGCAACAGCCTCCTAAACATAGCATCCTAGCCCACCCAATTATCTTGGCTGAATCACCACACCCAATTGTGAATGCCCACCTAGGTAGTGCTGGCTCATCTAGTTTTATGCATGCCCAACTATTTGAATATGTCTGGCTAAGCTGCTGCTTTTGAGCGGGAGTCCCTCCCTCCCGGAGGCACCTCTGCTGAAAGCACGGCTGGCTGCCGCTATCTATTGTCGGATCTCTCTAACCGGCGCTTTCTGCTAGGTTACTCCAGTCAGAATGGTCCTTCTTTTGCATCCAGGCTCCCAGCTTTGTGAAATGCGTCCGACTTTTAACGGTGGGTGTGGCGGACAGTGGTGACCCAGGGGATGCATAAATAAGTAAAGAGTGTTTAGAGCCTCCAGAAATTGCAGCGGGAAATGTGTGGGGGAGGAAGAACATTAAGCTTGTCCCACCTCTGATACGTGATCTCCACGTTGAAATAAATCACCTCAGACCAGCGCGATATATTTGAGCATCTTTCTTTATTTCAGCATTCAGGAAAAGCTACGTGCTGCGCGAGCATACAGTCTAGAAGGGGTCGTGAACAATGAGGGGACAGAAAGAAAATCTGATTCTCATTTAGTATTCGAGCCGGATGTTCACCAACCCACGAGCAATCCACAGATTGTCCTTATTTCCATATTGCACTGATAGCGACCCGAGAGCTGTTTAGCTGCTGCTGTGCTGCAAAGCGGTGGAAGCAGAGAAGAAATATCACGCATATAAACCCTTTTCGGTGCGTCGCTACGTGATTTGTCTAGGGACTCCCATATCCGTTTCAAGTTAAATTTTCCCCTTAAACTAAATGTTATTAAAAAGCATTTCCGGTAAAATTCCGGTGAGTCTTCACAAGAAACATAATATGCATGGTTACAAATACGGCTTATGTAAGCGCAAAGTATAAGAAACAGCTTTTCCTTTATTCTAAAACGACCTAAGCAGGGAAATGGCGTGGCGGCGCGTACATTGTTCACTCCTGGTTGTTCACATACACAGTTTGTTTAAAAAAATAAAATGAAAGGCAGATTGCTTAAAAGTACAGTAAATGACGTCACACGACTAATCGACTAATGCTATTGTGAATTACTGGAGATATTTTTGTGACATTGAGCTGAATGATGTGTAAATCCATGGCAAATGACCATACAGTCCATAGCCTACAATGGGGGCCAGCTGAAGCCAATTTTGTTTCTGCCTACACAATCAGCGGCCAACAGATTCATGTTAAAAATTGGGTGTTCGCAAGGATCTTGTACAGGACCGGCTAGGTTCTGGCTATGATACTGTCGGTGGAAGGCAGGAGGTGATTTTTAATTAATATGTTAATTGTGGAATATTTATCAGACCTACGTTGTAATTCCCATTTCCTTACTGTCTGCCAAAGAGGATCTTTGACAGTAGCTGTATCTGAAGATAGTGGAGATTTATTTAGGCTAATGTAATACGCGAAAGGACTTATTTAAGCAAACGAGACTTTAGAAATTACACACACTTATAACAAAAGTTGCCTTGGCTACTGGTATTTAACAGTTGTTTGCAGAAATCGGTGCTTGAAAAATGTTCTTTAATTGGTATATTGCAAAGTTAGGCTGATATTTTGGTAAAATCTCAGTGTAAGTGGGTTTGTAATAATCGCAAGTGTTTTATTAAACTGAAATGTCATATTAAAAATATTAGCATAATTATTTAAGATTGTTTAAGATTAAGTCACGTCAGCCTCCAATATACATTGATTTTTAAATGAAGATTTTTTTTTTCTTCTAGGCAGCCCTCATCCGTGTCTTATTTGCTACAGGCATACCTCACAGTCGCAGTACCTGCTCAGAGTCAGTTTAATTACAGAAACCGAGTGGGCTAGGTCAGCACGACCTGCGTCACAGGGGATCTTTTGTAAGAGTTTCGCGAGCGCAAATCTGGCTCGAGCCGGGTTTATTCCTCTCTTAGTCGCGTGATGACTGTTCTTTTGCTGAAGACACTCCTCCAAATAGAGTTGTGCCTGTACACTCTGGATTTTCTTTCGAACACGGCTAATTTAGCGGCTATAGCAGGTTCATGAGGCAGTCTGTCAGTCCACCAATCGATATTAGTAGCACGTTGTTAGTTTATAATACTGGCCTTTTCTTGTAATATCCAGCGGAATAAGTAACTCTAGCCTACATGCTGATTGGTGATTGGTGAAAGAAAGAAATATTACATTTAGTTACTGTCCCCCATCACCACCCACCACCACAACCCTCGAGTTGTTCATTTAAACACATTGTCGGCGGAACGGGGCAGTGCAGCTTGCTCTCATTATTCTATGCATCACTGCACGGTTACGCATCGACTGCCGCCCCGCCCCATGCTTTTAAAACTGTTCCCCGATCGTTTCCATGAGGATGACCCTTAGCGCTAAGGGAACGCCCTCCTCGACATAAACCCCCTACCCCAGACAAACAAAAAAGGCAAGTTGAATCAGAAACGCCCCACCGTCCTTTTTGTCTTCTTGATTTGATCATCATCTGATAGCCTGTGCTGTAGCGCATTGTTGGTCGCGCCTACTCGGCCTGCAGGAAGTCGGCGGCCGCAGCGCTGAGAATGTTCTTGCGTGGAACCTTTGTTCGATTGACCGTTTCTCCATGCCTTGCTTAGCTCACTTTGCCACTGTTTCGAACGCTGCGCGTGTTTTACGGTACTGCGCCGAGGGAGCGCGGGCGACCAAAGCATTTGGGACACGTCCAGTGGTTCGTTAAATGGGCCGTAATTACAGTCACACTGAAATAGCGTCACGCAACCAGACGTCTAAATAAGGTTTTCTTTTCAGTTTCTAAGTCATACATTTCTGCTAACTGTCGTTGTTACTTTAACCTTTTGCCAGTCTTTTCTAAAACGCTAGACATTAATATAAATCATTAAACGTATAATGGTAGGCTACGTTTTCTAGTTCAGCGTCGAGAAGGAAATTATGCGTTTCCATAGTATGCTGTCTGTTGCGGATACCACTTTTAGAGGATTTTTATATTGTATATCCAGAAATCCAGACTAACTAGCAAATATATTTTACCTGGTAGATGTCCATTCGAGCTATGCCCGACAGTATTGCAATTCACCGTGAATTAAAAGAGTGGCGGGCCACAAGAGGATAAATGGCTGTTGCGGAGAATAAACGGAAAACCCTCAATTTTTCATCCAGCAAATTAAAGTGAGAATTACTCTGAATCTAAAATGAATTCAAATTGCTAGTTTGCTTTTACCTACCGAATTTTAATCTAGTTTATAAAAATGGCAAATATTTTGGTTGTGTTATTTATAATCCTATCACAATGAAAATTTATAATGATGGTGGTGTATGAGAGATTATACTATTGTGCAGGCTACATTTGGTACTTTCAAATAAAATGCAAAAAGGGCACCAAAACAAAGTATGGGGCCAAGTGGTAAACTTCAACATTTTAATCTCACAGTATGGTAAACAATATTCAGCTGATACAGAAAGTAACAAACAAATACCTTGAGATGAACTAATTATCTATTCTGGGTTTCCCCACTTTGTCATGATCACTAGTATCCCACTGATAATAGGAAACTAGGCTTTCATCACAATCTTCAACTGAAAAACCCCTCAACTGGCCTATCAGTCTCTAACACTGTCCAATTTCTGGCCATGCATTTTACTCCTTGGGGACTGTCTGAATTACAGACGTTTTCGAAAAGTAATTTTGAAGATCCGAAATACTGTGGAATGAGCCTTGAACAGATGTCTCCCCTGCCATGCTTATCAATCCCGTAATTCAAGGAATCCAAAAGAAGTTTGCATGTTTATAGGCCCATGTATACGGAAGTCATTTTTCATTTGTACAATAAGTGCTAACACCATTATTTTCATTGCTCGTATTGTGCGTTTTAGGTAATAATATAGTAAAAATCACTGCTAAAAAAACTCAACCTATGCAAACTGCAGGGTGGTGCAGATGCCTTGTGAAGTGTGTGAATTGCATAGAGTCCCTAAATGTTTGGGATGTGCGTAGATCGCGGGTATGTGAACATTGCTGCCTCTGCCATTCTGCCCTCATTAGAAATGAATTAATAGAGACATGTTATGCGGGTGATATTTGGAACCGCTAATGGTTTCAAGCTGAAATATTTTAAAGACTTTGTAATTTTACACGATTTTAGTGCTTACGTGTTGTGTTTTTATTAATTGCTTCGCATTGCTCTGTGTGGTTTACATGATTTACATTTAGCATCCATTATCTGCATTATCCGTGCATACAGCTTTACACTCGCTGAAACGAGCTAAGTATCTTGCACGAGGTTACATCAGTAGTTCCCCTCGTGGGATTTGAGCCTGAAATCTGCAATCTGTAGTTCCGCTAAGACGTACCACACAAAACTCACGACAGCATGGGAGAATTCAAAGGCTTCAGCTACTCTGTAATCGCAAATTTTAGCTGTGTAACTTTTAAATGCTTCACATCTCACAGTCATTTTAGAATGTCATGCTTGAGAGGGGGCTACTTTGAGATGTTTGTTTATTTAAATGAAGGCAGGTGATTTTTTTTATATCCACTCTTCTGAGAAAAATGTGCATACTGCTTGTGGCTGCACCTGGAAGTAGACAGAGAGAGAGAGAGTGGAGAGAGAGAAGGAGAGAGAGAAAGAGAGGCAGGCCGATGGAGTGCATTGAGTGCAATCAATATTTCAGACCTGCCTGGCTCTCCGCTCACAGAAGCATTCTTCATACGTGTGTAAACTGAAACCCATCTCCTCCGGCAAAGCAGGCACGAAACACAGCGCATCTGAATCCCAGAAATTGTTCTCCTGGCGCAGCTGGCCTCGGCCAGTTCGGCCTGAGGGGAATGAAAATCGTGATGGCGTGGGATTAAAATTCCCAGGTAATGCTGCCGGTTTGCAGTCCTTTCTCTCCTCTCCCTTGAAAAAGCACAGTTGGTAGCGAATGTATGATGCTGCTAGCTAAAGGCTAACAATCCCCATAGCATACATTAGTAGGGAAGATGTGATACAGCTAGCTAAATGCTAACAATCCCCATAGCATACATTAGTAGGGAAGATGTGATACAGCTAGCTAAAGGCTAACAGTCCCCATAGCATACATTAGTAGGGAAGATGTGATACAGCTAGCTAAAGGCTAACAGACCCCATAGCATACATTAGTAGGGAAGATGTGATACAGCTAGCTAAAGGCTAACAGACCCCATAGCATACATTAGTAGGGAAGATGTGATACAGCTAGCTAAAGGCTAACAGACCCCATAGCATACATTAGTAGGGAAGATGTGATACAGCTAGCTAAAGGCTAACAGACCCCATAGCGCTTTGTGGGAGGGCAGGAGTGCTGCATCTAGCTAAAGGCTTTTGTGGTTATAAACACCTGCTTTAGATCTCATCTAGCAGTGTCAGCTCTTTCTTGTGTTGGGATTGTTATACCCCTTTTGGGCTCATTGTGTCATTGGGACCCTGTGCTTAGAACAGCGACATCTTTTGGGATTTTTACCCTGATTTTAACCTGATTCCCTTATTAGAGTCCGTTTAGGATGCAGCAGGTCCCTTTCCCTTGTTCACACTATCTTGTAAAGATGCCAGCACCATCCCTTCATATGATTGAGGCTGAGTATTCTATTCCTAATGTGAGTGGAAGCCTGAGCAAAATTATGGTTTGAGGAGTAGTGGAGACTTTATCTCCATGTTGGCCAGTTTCTCACTTGTGATTGGCGGGGCGGGGCTGGGGAGGGCACTCAAGCCATGAGTAGAAGAGGCATCAGCACACATGGCCCTGAAGACTCACCTCTTCAGGCTGCACCTCTCCCCATCCCTCCCTACCTCCCTGTAATCTCTTAATTGACTGTAAGCTTAGGGTTGTAACTAGGTAGCTCTTTCGTAGTTGACTTAGTTAATGCACTCGTCTTAACTACTGCTTGTATTTTTGCATAGATTGCGTTGTTGCTGTTCTTGTTTGTGTTAGTGTTAATCAGTTTAACCTACAGGGTCCAAGTTAAACTATGTGGTTGTTCCCGGCACTTGGAACGGTACTTCTCTCTAGGGTTTTCGACACACTTGGTCCTGGTTATGGTTATACACTTTGCTGTACGTCGCTCTGGATAAGAGCGTCTGCCAAATGCCTGTAATGTAATGGAATGTAATGTAATGTAAATGCCTGCCTTCCCCGATGATTGTCCCTGGACAGCACAGCCATTACTGCTTGTGATTAGGGCTGGGCGATATGTAGTACTGATAATTATCAAATGCAGTAATGGTCATCGCCAACATACGGTATAGTTTTTTGTTTTTTTTTAGTTTTGTCTTTTTTCTTTAATTATACCTGATGTGGCAGTAAACATCCAAACGTAAGAGGCTGTGCGACAAGTTTTTTGGGAAAAAACTTCACCACTGTTATCTATTGGGTGTTGATAGGAGTGAGGCCCTGCAGCTTCCATGTGATTCACAAAAACACATCGCATGATCACATGGAAGGTGTATGACCTTGCTGCTGATTGGCTGTCTTTATCTACGCCAAGTAGATAACAGTGATGACGGCTTTTCCCTGGAAGCATTTCACGTGGCTTGGATCTTTCCTACCGCCTCAGGTTTAAGGGAAAAAGAGGGAAAGAAAGGCGATACTGTAATGAAGATGTGCTGGGCTAATGCAAAGCGGTTTGCTCTCGCCAAAACGTTAAGCGAAAGCAATGAAAGAAGCCCGGTTCTTACCCTGACAGCCACCGTGTTGCTTCTCTGGTTCATGCTAACGCTAATCCCCGCCCTGTGTCTGCCAGCTTCCCAGAATGCCGAGGGATGCATCGGACTTCCCGAGGAGGCGTCCTTGTTGTACTCCCGTTCACCCAGGGCCAGCAGACTCCCGACCCTTATTATACCCATTAGACACAACACCGGCACTTGCAGCAGTGCCCAGAACCTCACACCTCCATTTTTATTGTGCCACTGGAAGAAACGAGAGAACGAATTATATGTTTGGCTGGGCCTACAAACGCGAATGTCTGTGACTGACTGAGTGAGTGATGAAGTTACACCATTGGTCGGCCGAGTTATGAAGTCACACCGTTGGTCGGCTGGATCACGTGCGTTAGGTCCAGCCATACACTAGGTTTTAACCCGGTCTTGTTTTTAAATAGATTTTCTTCTACTCATTCAGTCGTTCAGATGAAGCGCTGTGGACTTGTGGGTGTTTTAAATGGTGACTAGAGGTGAAGAGGGTGTGGGATTGAGTGGGCTGAAAGGAATCTCGCGCCGCGCGTTCCTGCATCCGTGCTTTATCCCGCCGCTGCAGACGAACCCAGCGGCCGGAGCGCACGAGCTCGGGCGGAGCGCTGGGGCGGAGCGCTCTGGCGTCCGTACAGGGCGGGCGTTATGAGCGGCCCACGCGCGCGAGGCCGCGCTGCTGTTCACGGCGGGCCCCGAGCGAGGCCGCGGAGGAGCTGCGCTAGCGGCCAGCGCTAGCAATGGCGCTAATGATCAGCTGCAGGCCCGAGTCAATGAGCGTTTAAATGGAAAGGCCGAGCTTACACAAGGGCTCAGCGGGCCAGACGCAGAGTGGCAGAGATTAAAGGCCGCGGAAAAAGGTTCATTGTTTCCCTCGCACAATCAAGCCCCTGGTTTTTTTTTTCTTCTTTTCTTTCTTCTTTCTTTCTTTCTTTCTTTTTTTCCCCCCCTTTTCATTAAAAAAATTCTGTCCCCTTTTTTTTTTTCCTTTTTCGCCGGTGCGTTTGATGTGTCGGGAGCGGGGGCCGCGAGCGGGCCGCCGTAAGTACGGCGGGGCGGTGTGAGGGGAGGGGGGGGGGGGGGGGCCGGGGGGGCCGGGGGGGGGGGCTCCGCCGCGTTTGATCCGGAGCGGAGAGCCGGCTGGTGTTTGAGAGCCGTCTCCTCCGGACCGAGACGCCGGCGCCGCTCTTTCTTCTCGCCGGCCGCCTGCGGGACCGAGCCGGCGGGAGTGGCGCGCTTTGCTGTTCATTAACCGCTCCTTTTGTGGTGGGAAAACGGCGGCGGAGGCGCCCGGGCTGAGGAGCATTTGATGTGTTACTACACCTCCGCACAGCGCTCTCTCTCTCTGCTCTCTCTCTCTCTCTCTCTCTCTCCTGCGCTCTCTGTCTCTCTCCCTCTTCTCGTGCGCTCTCTGTCTCTCTCTCTCTCTCTCCTGCTCTGTCTGCCTCTCTCCCTTTCTCGCGCTCTCTCTCTCTCTCTCTCCGTCTTTATTTCCGTCTCTTTCACTCTTTTCCTCTCTCTGAACTTACGGTTTCCTTCATGCTCCGTCCTATTGAATTTTTTTCACCTTGAGACCACTATCTCTCTCTCTCACACTTTCAGTTCAATTGAAATCGCTTGTTTCACCAGCGGACGGTAACATTTGTGACAAATACCCAACAAAAATAAAAATACCTCTTGCAAGCTCCGAATTTGCGCATTTCTCTCTCTCTATGGTTGTGTTGATGTGTGTGTGTGTGTGTGTGTACAGTATGTATGTGCGGGTTTTAATGTGTGTGTGTGTGTGCAGTCTGTGTTTGTGGGTGTAGGTGTGTGTGTGTGGTTGTGTGTGTTTGGGTATGTGAGTGTGTGCAGTTGTGTTTGGGTGTGTGGGTGGGTGTGTGTGCATGTGTACGGTTATGTGTGTGTTGTGTATAGCTGTGTATAGGTGGTATGTGTGTGTATGGGTGAGTATGGTTATGTGTGTGTGTGCACTTGTGTGTAGGTGTGTATGGGTGAGTATGGGTGTGTATGGGTATGTGTGGCTGTGTATGGGTTTGTGTGGGTATGTGTGGCTGTGTATGGGTGTGTGTGGGTATTTATGGGTGTGTGTGGGTGTATAGGTGTGTGTGGGTGTGTGAGGGTGTACAGGTGCGGGTGTGTGTGGGTATTTATGGGTGTGGGGGGTGAGGAATCGTGAGCGGCTCTGACAGGCTGCTCTCCTGTGTCCCCAGGTGTCCCTGGCGGAGGAGATTCGGCCGCTGAAGTGGTATCCTTCAGTGTACCTGCTGGTGTCCCTCTTCCCTCTCATAAACAGGTAAGACCCCAAACCTCCTCTGCGTTTGTTTTAATGCACGTCATGCGTATTGGGGTCCTCACAAATCCGAGGCTCAGATATGCAGCGTCACTTTGGTTTAGAGTTCAGTCAGTTATGAGGGAAGGTTCTGGCCCACAATGCACTGCTTTTTCACACTGTGCTTTTTAAACGGGTGTATATAGCCACAGGCTGTATGTCACCGAGTGCAAATGAAAGCTAAAAAAAGTTGTGCGAGCGCTTAGCGTCAGAACAATCAGCATGTCTGATTGGCAGGTTAGTGGATGTCTCGCTGCTTTTTTCAGAAGGAGGGTCTGTGCTGTGGAGCTCCTGGCTGTGGGCCGTTAAGGGTCTATTGTTTTTGTGTGGCTGCCGGCATTCAGGTTGCTTTCTTCCCGTTTCCCTGCGTGAGCTTATTTCCGGATGTGCCCAGGGCCTGGTTTGCGCTCTCTCTCTCTCGCTCGCTCTTTCCCTCTCCCCCTCCCTCTCCCCCTCCCTCCCTCCCTCCCTCCCTCGCTCCCTCCCCTCTGGCGCTGCGCGTGATTATAAATAGTCTCTCTGCCATGGCACGGACGGCGTGTTGGATTCACAGTTTCCAGAGGAGCGGGAGAAGCTTGGCTCCCTGCGGCAGCCGGGGGTGTTTCCTAATGCGGGAGTCCGGCCAAGCGGCGCCGTCCCGGCCAGGCCGCCGCGCTGATGTCATCCTTTCCTCGGCTTGGGAGCCCCCCATCCCCCCCCCCGGCCCGATACGCCCGGGCCCGGCTCGCGGGGAGGGGCTGGGGTTTTTTATTTTTCCGTCCCTGGTATTTGTTTGCCGTCGTCGGCTCTGGCCTCGCGCTGCCTGTCCCGGCGTCGCCCCCGGCGACCAGGCGCGCTCCTCGCTGCGTCCGTCACCGCTCCGCTCCGTCGCGGGGAGGGAGGGGGGGGGGGGGCTAATTCGGCGGGCTGACGGAGGGTCCCTGCGGGCCGCCGCGGCGCTCTGGCGGTGATTGCGGCGGTGAGTGGCTGGCCCGGGGGCAGGCTCCCCCCCCCCCCCGCTCATGAATATTAATGAGCCGCAGGGCCCGGGGCCCCCGGGGAGGCTGAGTGACAGGCGGGAGGGTAACTAAGTGATTAGCTCCGCTGGCTCGCGCCGGAGAGGCCGGCGTTCATGGAGATGCGGGTCAATAGCAGGGTCAGTGTGTCCCAGAGGCCCCCGGGAGACTGCCCCGCCCCGCCCCGCCCCGCCCCCTCCCCCACCTCCTGCCCCGCCCCCCCCCCCCCCGCCCCCCCCCCCCCCCGCTCCGGCGCAGGCCGCCGATAACGACAGCAAATCCAATGACCCCCCCCCCCCCCTCCCCTCCCCCCCCCCCACCCCACACGGCCAGAGAGGCTTAATGAATTATGTATTGTGTAATCAGCGCGGGGAGATTAGCGGGCTCTGTCCGTGTTTTGGGTTCCGAGGCCTCGCTCCGCTGCGTCCACGTGGAACCGATTGCATTGTTTTTTTCCTCTGGGCCCGTGGTGATTTATGCCGGAGTCGCGGGGCAGTTTGCACGCTCCGGTCACCTGCTTCTCATTCCCCTGGAAACTGGTGACGTGGGCCTGTGCAGTCAGCACGTACGGAAGAGAGAGCTCCTTTGTAAGCGCGATGCAGCCTCGCAGTTCAGGGACAGTTGTGACATTTCACTGTTTTTCACGGCATAGAAAAGGGAAACGGAAGTGCAGGCAAAAAATAAAAAACCGAAGAGCGCATATGGACTGTCCTGTGGAACAAAATACAAAAATATATGTCAGCCAGCAAGGAAGGACATTCATTTTGAAAAGAACATAAGAATGAATAATGACGAGAACAGGACATTCAGCCCATCCAGCCTCGTCACTGGCTTGGCATTTGTCCTTCACTCACACACACACACACACACACACACACACACACGCACACGTGCACACTTGCTAACGCACACCATAAGGATAATCTTCTCGATCCAGCACGGTTCCTCTCCGGCACCAGGCTTCACCAGTAGCTGCTGTCTTAATGGGCTTTCTCTGATTATATCAGCCATTTGCTTTTCATGGAAGTTGTGAGCAATAATTCAAAAAAAAAAAAAATAGATCGACGTGACTGCTCTCTTCATTTTCTAAAATTCGGGAAGGTACCTGTACCCTCCGTAGTTTTCTACTGAAATGTTCTTTTTTCAGCAAAATGGCTCCACATAACAATAATTGGGCTAATTGCTCATGCATTTCAAAGTCATGTCTGGTACCGGAGCAGGTTTATTAACGAGGTAAAAATCAGATAAGGATGTACCTTTTTACCATTTTTACGTTTTCTGTTTTTCTTGGGTAGCATACAGGGAGGGAACCAAAATAAAACAACACCCTGCAGTCAGCGGAAAGGGGCTATCTGTATCACTCCTTATCTCAGTCTGTCTCTCTCTCTCTCTCTCTTGCGCTCGCTCTCTCCTTCTCTCGCTCGCCCCCCCCCCCCCCCCCCCCCCCGGGCCCCGGAGCATGTAAAGCTGTTGTCACGGTGCTGCGGTTGTGTTTACGTGCCGGTCTGGTGCGCTACAGGTCAACAGCAGCGCCGACGCTGGGGGGCAGGGGGGGGGGGGGGAGGTGGAGGGGGGGGGGGGTGAGGGGGTTTCACAGTAATTTAGGTGCAGAATCCCCAGCCCCAGCAACAGACTCTCCCTCCCTCCCTCTCTTTCTTCTTCCGCTTCTCTCTCATTCCCTCCCCCTCCCCCCCCATCCCCCCGTCTCTTCCTCATATTCACTGACTTGTGTTTTCTTTTACACGCACACGGCCCCA
>CM045885.1:33503615-33513615 GCA_025169545.1 Anguilla japonica
GAGAGAGAGAGCACGAGATAGAGAGAAACAAGCACAAAGGTTGGAAAGACAGAAAAAAACGAAAGGGGAAGAGGGGGAAGGAGAGGGAAGGAGTGACGGAGAGACGGAGGAGGGAGCGAGAGAGTGGGGCAGAGGGAGGGAGGGAGAGAGTGGGGCAGAGGGAGGGAGGGAGAGAGTGGGCGAGAGTGGGGCAGAGGGAGGGAGGGAGAGAGGCGCGTGTCTCCCCCTCGCCCCTGCGCAGGGCGCTGTGATGAATAATGGATCCTTTGTCTATATTTAGTGGCGTTCTGCTGAGACGCGGCCGGGTTCCTCGGCCCCGATCGGCCACGCCGTGGCCCCGTCCGACCGGCCGCCGCCTCCGCCTCCGCCGCCGGCACCGCCGCCGCTTCCCCCGCACCGCGGCGTCCCCCCCACACCGCGTCCTTCGCCGGTCTCTTTATCTCTCCCACCGCCTGCATTAATAAATGATCGCTGCCTCCCGCCTTTTAAATATTCATCTGTGGGGCCTGCGCCGTTAGCCTGCGCTGTTAGCCTGCGCCACACGCGGAACACTCCGCACACACGCCGCTCAGATCGCCGCGCTGCCCGGGAAACTCAGACCCGCGCGGCCCGCTCCTCCTCCTCCCCATTACATGACTGCGTGAGACTTCATCCTGACCAGCCTGCTCCTCCTCCTCCCCATTACATGACTGCGTGAGACTTCATCCTGACCAGCCTGCTCCTCCTCCTCCCCTGCTCCTCATTACATGACTGCGTGAGACTTCATCCTGACCAGCCTGCTCCTCCTCCTCCCCATTACATGACTGCGTGAGACTTCATCCCGACCAGCCTGCTCCTCCTCCTCCCCATTACATGACCGCGTGAGACTTCATCCCGACCAGCCTGCTCCTCCTCCTCCCCATTACACGACTGTGTGAGACTTCATCCTGACCAGCCTGCTCCTCCTCCTCCCCATTACACGACTGCGTGAGACTTCATCCCGACCAGCCTGCTCCTCCTCCTCCCCATTACACGACTGTGTGAGACTTCATCCTGACCAGCCTGCTCCTCCTCCTCCCCATTACACGACTGCGTGAGACTTCATCCCGACCAGCCCGCTCCTCCTCCTCCCCATTACATGACTGCGTGAGACTTCATCCTGACCAGCCTGCTCCTCCTCCTCCCCATTACATGACTGCGTGAGACTTCATCCTGACCAGCCCGCTCCTCCTCCTCCCCATTACATGACTGCGTGAGACTTCATCCTGACCAGCCCGCTCCTCCTCCTCCCCATTACATGACTGCGTGAGACTTCATCCTGACCAGCCTGCTCCTCCTCCTCCCCATTACACGACTGCGTGAGACTTCATCCCGACCAGCCTGCTCCTCCTCCTCCCCATTACATGACTGCGTGAGACTTCATCCCGACCAGCCTGCTCCTCCTCCTCCCCATTACATGACTGCGTGAGACTTCATCCTGACCAGCCTCCTCCTCCTCCTCCCCATTACATGACTGCGTGAGACTTCATCCCGACCATCCTGCTCCTCCTCCTCCCCATTACATGACTGCGTGAGACTTCATCCCGACCAGCCTGCTCCTCCTCCTCCTCATTACACGACCGCGTGAGACTTCATCCCGACCAGCCTGCTCCTCCTCCTCCTCATTACACGACCGCGTGAGACTTCATCCCGACCAGCCTGCTCCTCCTCCTCCCCATTACATGACTGCGTAAGACTTCATCCCGACCAGCCTGCTCCTCCTCCTCCTCATTACACGACTGCGTGAGACTTCATCCCGACCAGCCTGCTCCTCCTCCTCCTCATTACATGACTGCATGAGACTTCATCCCGACCAGCCTGCTCCTCCTCCCCATTCAATGACTGCGTGAGATTTCATTTAGGGTTTTTTCTTAGGATTGGTGCTTTTGTTCCCGATCGCACGTGGGAGTTGTCATGCAATTAGGAAACGCATTTTTGCCCCAATTCTGCGCATTTGCAGTGCAGCGGGTTGTGGAGCAACTCATCGGAGGAGTGCGTTTCGTATCGTTTTATATCGGCGGACATTTTCCGCCCTGTGAATGAATAAATGTGGTGCTCTTCAGGAAATGGTTCGGCAAACACGTCAGTTCAACTGCTTAATTTTTGCGGCAATTAAAGAAATTCAGATTGATTTTCAGTCAAAACGTAATCTGGAAATCTGAATACAGACCAAAATAATAAGAATATGACGTTCGTACGTCACCTAGGGTTTGACATGCCGAAACATTCTGAATTACACTTTTGCAGCTGCCTAAATCAGTGTCTCATCTGTCAAGTTTGACGTTTGGTTGGGTCTGACTTAGCTTTTGTAAGGAAATTTGATTTGACTAAAATCATGAAACTTCAGAAAAACATTGTAATTATTGCAGATAAATTGAACTTGTTACAGCTGCACACTTGCTAGAATCTTTTGCTTATTTGTTTTCTTTTTAACATTATATTTACATGATATTTACCTGAAATTATATGTATAGTCTGATTAATTATATATATGTCATTGCTTTGCAGCAGAGCTCTCAAAACTTGTTGCCTATAAAGGCCATTAATAGCTGTTCATCAACATCTCAGAGCTCGTGTGTGTTTTTGTGTGTGTGTGTTCAGTATGCTGGAGTTGCAGAATGAAGGATAGAGATGAGTGTGTGGGTGTTAGAATGGGTCAAACTGGGCTGGCGTCTGATTCGATCCTGTTATTGTAAGAATGATGCAGATTCTGGGGGATGAGTATGGGGTACACTCTGAGAAATAAAGGTACACAGGGAAGGTAGATTTTTGTTCCTTAGAGAAAAAAAACTGTCAAATGTACCCTGAAAGTAAAATAATGTTCTATTTGGGTGCTAAGTACAATTTGCAAGCAAAAAGTTACAAATGAATTATGTAATGATGGCTATGGGTACACCCCAGTGACAAGCATTTGTACCTTTATATGCACTTTTTCATGCTTTTTTCTGACAGTGTAAACTATGGGGTTGGGTCTAGCTGGTGTCAGTGTGGGTCTAAGGATATAGATAGGGCACTCTTGGGGTTGAACCTGAGTTGAGTCTCTGGTTGTACCAATGGTGTTGAGTTTTTGTGAGCATGCAGTAACTTTGGAATTGAGTCTGAGTTGAGGCTGGGTGAAATGATGAAGTAAACTTTGGGGTTGAGTATGGGTTGAGTCTGGGTGTAAGGATTGGGTAAACTGGGGGTTAAGTATGGGTTGAGTCTGGGCGTAAAATTGTGGCAAACTCTGGGGTTGAGTACGGGTCGAGTCTTAGTGTAAGGATGAGGTTAGCTTGAGGGTTCAGTCGGGGTTGAGTGGGTTTAAGGATGAGGTCAACTCTGGGGTTGAGTATGGGTTGAGTCTTAGTGTAAGGATGAGGTTAACTCAAGGGTTCAGTAGGGGTTGAGTGGGTTTAAGGATGAGGTCAACTCTGGGTTTGAGTATGGGTTGAGTGGAGGTTTAAGGCTGAAGTTAACTCAGGTTGAGTATGGGCTGAGTCTGGGTGTACGGATGTGGCAGACTCTGGGGTTGAGTATGGGTTGAGTCTTAGTGTTAGGATGAGGTTAACTCGAGGATTCAGTAGGGGTTGAGTGGGTTTAAGGATGAGGTCAACTCTGGGGTTGAGTATGGGCTGAGTCTGTGTGTACGGATGTGGCAGACTCTGGGGTTGAGTATGGGTCGAGTCTTAGTGTTAGGATGAGGTTAACTTGAGGGTTCAGTAGGGGTTGAGTGGGTTTAAGGATGAGGTGAACTCTGGGGTTGAGTATGGGTTGAGTGGAGGTGTAAGGCTGAAGTTTACTCTGGGGTTGAGTATGGGTTGAGTGGAGGTGTAAGGCTGAAGTTAACTCTGGGGTTGAGTATGGGTTGAGTGGAGGTGTAAGGCTGACGTTAACTCTGGGGTTGAGTATGGGTTGAGTGGAGGTGTAAGGCTGAAGTTAACTCTGGGGTTGAGTAATTAGATGCTGGTGTGTTCTGGAGAGCAGGATGCCTGTTTGTTTGCGCCGGGCCCTGTTGGTGAGCATTAGCGTGGGCGTTAGCGGCGGCACTAATCTCCTGGGCCGAGCGCGGGCTCCGCTCCCCGTAATCCCGCTCTTCCTGTCGCGGATCGCCGGTCCTTCCTGGCGCTGCGCAGCCCGTCAGCTCGCCGCCGGCATGTGCGTGTGAGCGAGCGAGCGAGCAGGAGAGCGAGTCCTCGCGCTCTGAATCCGTCAGCGCGGCAGCTTTGGAGACTAAAGAGAGAGATGGAGCGCTTCCAGCGGCTTCTAAAATAATTTATGCCGCGGTACAATCACACACAGATGTTCCTGGGGAAGTGGGGGGGGGGAGTGCGGCAGAAAGAAAAACAGAGATGGGCAGATAAAACGCAGGCTGCGTAGTAAATTTCCCCCGCTCTGCGCTGGCCTGCGCAGCCGCCTGTCAGCCCTGACCCAGGCCTGACCCCAGCTTTACTGATCAAAGGGGATTAAGGCGCATCGTCGCTCGGCCCCGCCCCCGCGCTGCTCGCTCAGTCCAGCTGTGACCACGCCGGGACTCGGGCTGCGGAGACGGAGCGGGATTCTCTCTCTCTCGCTCGCTCCCTCTCTCTCTCTCTCTCTCTCGCTCGCTCCCTCTCTCTCTCTCACTCGCTTCCTCTCTCATTCGCTTCCTCTCTCTCTCTCTCGCTCGCTCCCTCTCTCTCACTCTCTCTCGCTCGCTCCCTCTCTCTCTTTCTCTCTCTCTCGCTCGCTCCCTCTGTCTCTCTCTTTCGCTCGCTACCTCTCCCTCTCTCTCTCGCTCACTCCCTGTATCTCGCTCACTCCCTCCGTCTCTCTCGTTCACTCTCTCTCTCTCTGAGAGGACGTGTGGAGGGCTTTCTGTCTGTCTGTCTGCCTGCTTGGGTTTTCTTTGATTCCTCTTTAGTTACTGAGTATTGTGTATGTAATTGATTAAACTGAGTATTGTGTATGTAATTGATTAAATTGAGTATTGTGTATGTAATTGATTGAGCTGGTGTTAGGGGGTTAGGGGGTTAGGAAGGGAGGGGTGGGCCAGGATGGCCGCTCGGCCGGAGGGGGGGAGCGGCCTCTGGGGCTCGGGTCCGGGCGTGTGCCAGACAGCAGCGCAGCAGCAGAGGACGCGCTGCTAGCAGGAGCAGGTGTGAGCAGATCCACTCGGCTTCCAGGACGAATAAAAGCGCTAGCATTTTACCTCCAGACGGAAAAGGCAGTCGCTAAGTTTACAGAGAGTGGCATCTGGGCGAAAGGACTTTCTGTGCCAGTAACCCCTGCTTTCAGCACCGGCGGCGCAAGTAGTGCTTTCTAACGAGTCCCCGTTCATAAAGAACAAAGTGATTGAAAGGGAACTGGCGAGGTTCAGGAAATTTGCTCGCTCGTTGAAAACGATTCCATTAGCTTGTAAAAGCGGCGCGGCGAAGCCGAATGCGCTGTCTTTCAGGAGACGGGCTCTTCGTGTTTTTAAGTAACGCCGATCGGACCCCTGACGAGGCTTTCCGCTGCAGACTCGGGGAAAGTTCGCAGGTGGCGTTTACGTCGACGGTTTGCGGCGCTTCGCGTGCGGGGACATCGGCCACAAAGGGTTTCCGGGGGGGGGGGAGATACGCTAGAAGTGTGCTGTTGAGGATAAAGGAAATGGGGGGGGCGCTGTGGGGGCGGGTAATGGCGGAAGTGAAACAGCGGCGGGAAACGTGTCGGGGGGGGGGGGGAGGGGGCGCCCCGGGATCGCCGTTAGCCTCTGGTTCAGGAACGGGGCGACCTAGAAGGTCAGAGAAAAGCAGTGCGAAAAGCGAAAAAGAGCAAAAAACAAAAACAAAAAAAAAGAGAAGTGAAAAAAGGGAAGACCTTCTGAGGAAGGATATTTGGCTTTCGGGAGGGGTGAAGGGGATAGAGTCGGGGGGTCGGGAAATAGACGGAAGCGGGGGAGTGTGCTTTCAGCGCTGGCGCGTCGGATGCTTCCTCCGTGTCTGAGGTGGCAGCCGGCCAGGCGGGAGACGGTTTGACACGCGCGGCTGGCAAAGCTCCCAGCGGAGACCGAGGGACGGCCCGTTGTCTTCTCGGGCTGTTTCCCGGACGGGGATAAGTTTTTTAAGATCGGTAACGCCATTGTCTGAAAAGCCGATTTACGCACTCTGTCTCCTAGAAAGAGCTTTAGACTCGGGAAACGGGCGACAGTAGAGCAGCGCGTAAGAAAATATGGGTGCGTCTGGTGCAACGCACTTTATTCTCGTGTTCTTTTCACGGGCTTCTGACTTCCTGCTTTGCTTTTTAATCACGGCGGAGTTGCTACGGAAAGGCTGGCTCACCAGCAGTCCACCCGAGACCGCCTGAAAAGGGGTCTGCTGTCAGAGTTGGCGCAGCAAAAAGAAGTTTAGCATTTTATTTTTTCAAGAGACTCGTTCTGACAAAAGTGTTGGAGTTGATTGGGGGGGATCTGGTGGAAGGGGCCACATGTGTTGAGCCAAATGAGGTGCACATTTTAGGGCAGAGGCGGCGGTTCCTCTCCCCTCGCCTTGCAGCGAGTAGTAATGCAGCTAAAGAGGAGTGCCACGGCTGCATGCTGTTTATACAGGCATGTGTGTAGCAGCAAACATTTACATTAGCAAGCGTGTTTGTTCCCAATGATGGTCAGCCCCAGCTAAGGCTGGAGCTGCTACAGTTGGGGGGGGGGCTGCTTGTGTAGTAAATGAAAAGGAGATTGAAATGTGCTTAGGCTGACTGTAGTGGTTGGGCATTATTACTGGTTTTCTTTTTTTCTTCTTTTTTTTTGGGGGGGAAGTGTGGGTTTTTGGTTTGTAAATAGGGGGTGGGGTAGTTTTTAAGGTAACTGTGGAATGTTTTTGTGTTTCAATAAAGGAACATCAATAGTCTCTCTTTCTAAAGTCTCTCTCTGTCTGTCTCTCTGTCTCTCTGTCTCTCTCTCTCTCACTGTGACCTGGACAGCCTTCCCACTTAAACACACTCTGTCTCACACAGATAAACATCCACAATCTTTGGCACACCTTGCATGCGCACACACACTCAGTTTGCCACGACCACACACACACACTCAATTATCAGCGCTGACGTACACACACGCGTGGGCATACATGAACTCTCATTTGCTTATACAGAGCAAAGGTACGGGGTCGCACACAATAGACCCTCTCTCCCTTTAGTTTTCTCCCTCTTTCTCTCCCTCTCTAGCTTTTTACCTCTCTTTCTCTCTATCTGTCTCTTCATGTTTCTCACCCTCTCCCTTTCTAGCGCCCTGTCTTTCTCCCTCTCGATCTCACTTTCTCTCGCTTTCTCTTGCTCTCTCTCTGTCTGTCAAATGCACACACACACACAAACACACACTGAGTACACACACACACAGCACACACACACACACAGAGCACACAAACACACACACACACACACACACAGCGCACACGCACGCACACACACACAGCGCACACACACACACAGAGCACACAAACACACACACACACACAGAGCACACAGACACACACACACAGCGCACGCACACACACACACACACACACACGCAGCGCACACACACACACACACACACACACACACACACACAGACACACACACACACTGAGTACACACACACACACACACACACACACGCAGCGCACACACACACACACACACACACACACACACAGACACACACACACACTGAGTACACACACACACACACACACACACACACACGCAGCGCACACACACACACACAGCGCACACACACACACAGAGCACACAAACACACACACACACACAGCGCACACGCACACGCACACACACTGAGTACACACACACACACAGCGCACACACACACACAGAGCACACAAACACACACACACACACAGCGCACACACACACACACACACACACACACACACACACACACACACACACAGCGCAGCGCTGTACAGAGGGCAGGTAGGGAGCAGAGGGGCGGGCCAGCAGGGCGTGTGCGGCGATAAGCAGCCGGGCGGCGCGTTAGCGTCGGGCCGCGCTGGGGAGCGCTGACAAGGCGCTGGGGATTACACTGTGGGAGGGAGAACAAAGAGCCGCGCGATCGCTCCGGCCTGCAGGAGCTCTCAGCGCAGAGCAGAGCAGAGCAGCGCAGAGCAGCCCCGCTCTCTCTCTCTCTGTCTGTTTACCTCTCTCTCTCTCTCTCTCTCTCTCCCTCTCTCTCTCTCTCTCTGTTTCCCTCTCTCTCTCTCTCTCTGTCTCTCTGTTTACCGCTCTCTCTCTGTCTCTCTCGCTCTCTCTCTGTCTCTCTCTGTCTTTCTGTTTACAGCTCTCTCTCTGTCTCTCTCTCTCTCTCCCTGTTTACCTCTCTATCTGTTTACCTCTCTCTCTCCCTCTTTCCCTCTCTCTCTGTGTCTCCCTCTTTCCCTCTCTCTCTCTCTCCCACGATCCCGTGCTATTATTCCAACCAGAAAGAAGAGGGGGAAAATCACGTAAGCAGAAGTGTATGTAGGCTAGTGCGGGGGGTGGGGTTGGGCTGAATGGGCTGGTACAAGCGTGGGGGAAGATAATGAGAAGGAAGTGAAAGCAGATTAGGGAGGGAGGGAGGGAGGGAGGGAGGGAGCGAGGAGGGGTGCAGCTTGGCAGCTTGAGGCACCCCGATCCCGTGTTCCGGCATATTCTGTCTGTCCCAGCTGGGCTAAATCATCACGGGGTCCGTCCCCTGCGTCAGTCCCACCCCCCACCCCCCCCCCGGGGGGAGCGCGTTTTTGGGGTATTAATGGGAAAACAGATGGCTGCTGTGGAAGGTCCCGGGCCCTGCGTGGGGCTCTGCGTGGGGCCCTGCGTGGGGCTCTGCGTGGGGCCCTGCGTGGGGCCCTGCGTGGGGCCCTGCGTGGGGCCCTGCGTGGGGCTCTGCGTGGGGCTCTGCGTGGGGCCCTGCGGGAGCGGGCTCTTTTTAGGGCCTGTGAGTGAATCTAGGGCAGGAGCGCAGCGCGGACAAACAGAGGCAGAGTCCTAATGAGGGGAGCCCTCAGAGCGGGGAGGGAGATGGGCGTGGGGTGGGCGGGGCTCCGGAGCCAGAAACGGGAGGGTCAGACGACGCTGCGCTCGGGCAGCAAATGAGGCGCAGCGCATTTTTTTGCGCCGTGGGCTAAAAGAGTGAAATTCAAAGCCGGAAAGAGAGAGAAAGAGGGGGGGGGGGGGGGGGGGGGGAACGAACGACAGAGGGGGAAAGGAGGGAACGGGGGAGGAGAGAGAGAGAGAGAGGTGAGAATCGCTGTAAAGTGTCTGGAGGGTTCCTGCCGTTCTCCGCGAGCCTGGCGCTCAGCCGCGGTGTTTATGGGAGCAGACAGCGCTCCCCGGAGACCGGGAGGCAGGAAAAACAGAGACGGCGAGCGCGTTACCTCCGGATCACCTGCCGAGGAAGACGTCCCCCCAGGAAGGCTTCGCGGCTGTTTGAGCACGCGGGAGGCGAAGGGTGAAGCCGCGGCGTCCGCCCCGCGCGCCGAGCCCGCCCGCGCCTGCGCTCTGGCACAGGGTGCAGGGGGCCGGCCGGGGCGGGGTCTGTTTGGAGCGCCCGCCACAGGCCTGTCCCGCGCTGGAAGAATGAGCGGCGCAGTGGGGGGGAGACAGGTAGAGCCTGAGGGAGGGAGAGATGGGGGGGAGGGAGGGAGGGAGGGAGAGAGGGAGAGATGGGGAGGGAGGAGGGAGGAGGGGGGAGGGAGAGGGAGGGAGGGGGGAGGGAGGGAGAGATGGGGAGCGAGGCAGGGAGGGAGAGTTGGGGGAGGGATGGAGGGAGGCAGGGAGGGAGAGATGGGGAGGGAGGGATGGAGGGAGGGAGGGGGGAGAGATGGGAGGGAGAGGGGGGAGGGAGGGAGGGAGGGATGGAGGGAGGCAGGGAGGGAGGCTGCGCTCTCAGCCTGGCTGTGATGGACGGGGCTTTGCAGGTGGTGAGATTGAAAGCTCCGCTCCGGTCCCAGCGCAGTGTGGAGATTGAGGCTGATAGAGACTGACTGGGGCCAGGCCTGCCTCCACTGTCTCC
>CM045885.1:33518615-33556115 GCA_025169545.1 Anguilla japonica
ACAAATACAAGAGCGTGTACTCCTATGAGTGTGAAATTTAACACTAGGAAATGCACTCTGATGCTCAAAGCCCCTTACATCAGCACGTGTTCCAGGTTTTCTTGTGGGGTTTTGCATCAGAAGTGCTGAGCTGCTAGCATGATCAGCCACATGAGGAGCAGCAGCTCCGGTCCCTGAGGCTGTCTGTCGAGGACATGGTTACAACTGTGCAGTGTTATTTTTGGGAAGGTGACTCACAGCAGCAGAAGCGGGCAGGACCGCGGGGGGGCGGGCAGGCGGCAGCAGGCAGTGGGTGGGCGGCAGTGGGCAGGCAGCAGCAGGCAGAGCGACAGCGGGCAGAACGACAGCGGGTAGAGCGGCAGCAGGCAGAGTGGCAGTGGGCAGGCAGCAGCAGGCAGAGCGACAGCGGGCAGAACGACAGCGGGTAGAGCGGCCACAGGCAGAGTGGCAGCGGCGGGTGGTAGCGGGAAAAGCAGCAGTGGGCAGAGCAGCAGCGGGCAGAGCGGCCACAGGCAGAGTGGCAGTGGGCAGGCAGCAGCGGGCAGAGCAACAGCGGGCAGAACGGCAGCGGGTAGAGCGGCAGCGGGTAGAGCGACAGCAGGCAGAGCGGCAGCGGGTAGCGCGACAGCAGGCAGAGCGGCAGCAGGCAGAGCGGCAGCAGGCAGAGTGACAGCAGGCAGAACGACAGCGGGTAGAGCGGCAGCAGGCAGAGTGGCAGCGGGCGGGCGGAAGCGGGCAGAGCGACAGCGGCGGGTGGTAGCGGGAAAAGCGGCAGTGGGCAGAGCAGCAGCGGGCAGAGCGGCCACAGGCAGAGTGGCAGTGGGCAGGCAGCAGCGGGCAGAGCAACAGCGGGCAGAACGACAGCGGGTAGAGCGGCAGCAGGCAGAGCGGCAGCAGGTAGAGCGACAGCAGGCAGAGTGACAGCAGGCAGAACGACAGCAGGTAGAACGACAGCAGGCAGAGCGGCAGCGGATGGCAGCAGGCAGAGCGGCAGCGGGCGGGCGGCAGCGGGCAGAGCGACAGTGGCGGAAGCAGGTAGAGTGGCAGCGGGAGGGCGGAAGCGGGCAGAGTGGCAGCAGGCGGGCGGAAGTGGGCAGAGCGACAGAGGGTAGGTGGGTGGCAGTGGGCAGAGCGACAGAGGGCAGGTGGGTGGAAGCAGGTAGAGTGGCAGCGGGCGGGCGGAAGCGGGCAGGCGGGCGGAAGCAGGCAGAGCGGCAGCAAGCAGAGCGGAAGCGGGCAGAGTGGCAGCAGGCGGGTGGCAGTGGGCAGAGCGACAGAGGGCAGGTGGGTGGCAGTGGGCAGAGCGACAGAGGGCAGGTGGGTGGCAGCGGGCAGAGTGACAGCGGGCAGAGTGGCGGCCGTGCCGGGCCTGGTGATTTATTTAGCCTGTAATGAGCGCTGAAATGCGAGCAGCAGCTGGCCTGGCTAATCCTCCACAGGAGCTCAGAGCAGCAGAGCACGCGGCTGATCCGCCGGCTCCCTGTGGGCCCGGCCCTGCACCAGCGCCCAACACCCCCTCCTGGACCCGCCATCTTCTGCTCCGCAAGCCCTGCGTAACCAGGACAGACTGCCCTCCCTACCTGAGAGAGAGAGAGGGAGGGAGGGGGGCAGAGAAAGAGAGGGGGGGAGAGGGAGAGAAGGAGAGAGGGGAGAGAGGGAGTGAGAGAGAGAGAGGGGGGGAGGGAGGAAGAGAGAGAGGAGAGGGGGGGGGGGAGAGGAGAGAGGAAGGAAGGAGAGAGGGGGGAGGGAGAGGGAGTGAGAGCGAGAGAGGGGGGGAGAGGGAGAGAAGGAGAGAGGGGGGGAGAGGGAGTGAGAGAGAGAGAGAGAGGGCGGGAGGGAGAGAGAGGGGGTGGGAGAGACACAGAACCCAAATGTCAGAGCCACTCTAATTAAATTTCACGGCGCTGAGACTGATACTAATCCTACACGGCCCACCCCAGCAGCAGGGGAACAGATTAAACCAAGTAAATAAATAAATAATAAAAGGTAAGTTTGTGTGGAATATTAATGTGTGATCTGCGAGGGGGAAACGGGTGGCCATGCGTTAGCGTCGTTAGGAGCGTTAGCCTCGTTAGCAGGAGCCGATGCTTCGTTTTCCACCTGCGCTAACAGCACAAAAGGTGCGCGGGTCTGGGGCCAATCGGAGCCCCGGGAGCGCACAGAGCGGGATGTGTTAACACGCTGGATCCTGAGGAGCACACAGTCGGGGGGGGGGGGGGGGGCGGGGTCTGGCTGCGGCTGAAAATAGCCGGTGTGCGCGCGGTGCGTTTGCACGGGGCGGCGGGAGGCTTGTTTGTTCTGAGATCTGGGCCAGGGCAGCTGGCCTCGCGCTTCCCTGCTTTGTCCTGTGAGAGCGAGGAGCGAGAGAGAGAGAGAGAGAGAGAGAGAGGGAGAGAGGGAGAGAGAGCGAGAGGGATACAGAGGCGGAGAGAGAGCGAGCGAAGAGCGAGAGAGGGAGAGAGAGAGCGAGAAAGGGAGAGATACAGAGGCAGAGAGACAGCGAGCGAGAGAGCGAGAGAGAGACACAGAGGCGGAGAGAGAGAGAGAGAGAGAGAGAGGCCAATCAGCACGCAGCCCCCTCCTCTCCTCCCCCTCTCCCATTAAAAGGTCTGCGTGCTGCCGGAGCCGCGGCAGGGAGAGTGCGGGCCCCGCCCCCTGGGCGAGCGCGGCGGCCTCTTAAACGGCTGCGTAAAGCGTCCCTTTCACAGCCCGGCCGCGGCGCTGCCGGCGGCAACAGCAGCCGCGTCCGGCGCCTTTAACGGGGGGGCCCCTTCAGGCTCCCCCCGACCACGGCAGCGACCCAGACCCGGCTCCGCCCGCCTCAGAGGGGACGGGTTTTTTAGAGACGCGCGATTCAGAGCAGCAGGTTTTTTTAAGCTGCGTTTTTGGCGCGAGCGTCGGGGCGGGGGGACGACCCCGCCTGGCGGCGTTGGGCCGCGCGCGGGGAGGCCGGGCGGACTCTGGCGCTCCTCCGCGGCGCGTTTCCGGGGCGGTGACTCACCGCTTCCCCTCCGGCAGGCGTTGCCGAGCGCGCTCTCCGTCGACGCACCTGCGGCGATCAAAGAGACGCCGCGCGCAGGCGCCGCTCCTATCGCTCTCCTGCCCGCCCGCTCCCGCTAAGCATTCCGCTCGCCTCTCTCCGCGGCAAGGTCGTTAGATAAATGGCGCCTGTCCTCCCTTTTCTTCTTTTCCTTTTTTCTTTTTTCTGCTTTCTTTTTTGGGGCATGTTTTCTTGGCAAACGCAATTTTCCAATTTTCGAGCGCAATTTTTTCGGCGCGACGTGAAAATGAACTCCGGTCACCTTTCGCCACCTCGGTTACGGGGCGGTTTTTTTCCCCGAGGTAAAAATAAAAGCGAGCGGCGTGCTACGGAGCTAATACGAAATGTGAACTCCGCCCGGAGGATGACGGAACGGAAGTGAAGGCAGAACAGAGAGCGGTTTTGCCCATAAGGGCATTGTGCTGCCCTCCTTGCTGAACAGGTCGGGTTACACAGAGCTCCTTCTGAGCGCTCTCAAAGGGAAGCGTACCGGGCCCGCTTCCTTTCCACTGTTCTTCACTCTCACACCACTAATTAAACTGGTTTCTTTGTGTTGAAAGCGTAGAAGGCAGTGTGCGTTCTTTCAAAACACCAACAGCAGCATTGGTGTGTGTGTGTGTGTGTGTGTGTGTGTGTGCGAGCGTGTGCGCTCTTCTTTGTGTGAGAGACGTGTGTGTGTCCATGCGTGTGTGTGTGTGCGTGCCTGCGTGTGTGCGTGCGTGCTCCGTGTGAGATGTGTGTGTGCGTATGTGTGTGTGCGTGCATGCTTCTCCGTGTGAGAGACGTGTGTGTGCATCTGTGTGTGTGTGTGCGCGTGTGTGCATATGCATGCGTGTGTGTGAGAGACGTGTGTGCGTGTGTGTGCGTGCGTGTGTGTGCGCATATGCATGCATGTGTGAGACGTGCGTGTGTGTGTGTGCGTGCGTGAGAGACGTGTGTGTGTGTGTGCGTGCGTGCGTGAGAGACGTGTGTGTGCGTGTGTGTGAGAGACGTGCGTGTGTGTGTGCGTGAGAGACATGCGTGTGTGTGTGCGTGTGTGTGTGTGTGTGTGAGAGACGTGTGTGCGTGTGTGTGTGTGAGAGACGTGCGTGTGTGTGTGCGTGAGAGACATGCGTGTGTGTGTGCGTGTGTGTGTGTGTGTGTGAGAGACGTGTGTGTGTGTGTGTGTGTGAGAGACGTGCGTGTGTGTGTGCGTGAGAGACATGCGTGTGTGTGTGCGTGTGTGTGTGTGTGTGTGAGAGACGTGTGTGCGTGTGTGTGAGAGACGTGCGTGTGTGTGTGTGCGCGTGAGAGACGTGCGTGTGTGTGTGTGAGAGACGTGTGTGTGTGTGAGAGACGTGCGTGTGTGTGTGTGCGCGTGAGAGACGTGCGTGTGTGTGCGTGCGTGTGTGCGTGCGTGAGACGTGTGAGGTGAGTCTGCTATCTGTCCTGAAGTCGACACAGCGGCCCTCTCATTGGCCGGGCTCCTCGGCGAGCCAGACGTTTAATTAAGCAGCGAGCGGGCCGCGGTGCGCGCTGGCTGCCTCTTTAATGATAGGGGCCAGGAGGAAGCGCAGGATGACACTCAGCAGAGACCGCGGCGCGCTCTGCCTCCCACTGCCCCGCACGTGGGAGCGCTGCTCCGCGTAATGCTCTCTAATGCGCGGGGAGGCCCTTTGTTTTGACATTTCACAGTAATTACTAGTTCAGGGACCTGTATGCAGCGCAGGCCCGGATACCAGAATAGGAAAGGAGGTATAAATACTTCTCATTCTCTAGAAGCCGGTTTAGGATGCCTAATGGTGGCTGTGAGGCTGTACCGTTACAGTTCCGATTTGGGAGGGCGCCTGCTTTGCATGTGCAGAGCTGTGCCGAGCTGCGCAGTTGCTGTGCCAAGCTGCGCTGTTCCTGTGCCGAGCTGCGCAGCTGGCTTGGCCGGCACAGGAAAACCGAAGAGGAGCTGCTGTTGAGCAGTGAGGAGGAGCTGCTGTTGAGCAGTGAGGAGGAGCTGCTGTTGAGCAGTGAGGAGGAGCTGCCGTTCAGCGGTAAAGGAGGAGCTGCCTTTGAGCAGTGAGGGGCAGCTGCCGTTCAGCGGTGAGGAGGAGCTGTTGAGCAGTGAGGAGGAGCTGCTGTTGAGCAGTGAGGAGGAGCTGCCATTGAGTGGTGAGGAGGAGCTGCTTTTGAGCGGTGAGGAGGAGCTGTTGAGCAGTGAGGAGGAGCTGTTGAGTGGTGAGGAGGAGCTGTTGAGCGGTGAGGAGGAGCTGTTGAGCGGTGAGGAGAAGCTGCCGTTGAGTGGTGAGGAGGAGCTGCTGTTGAGCAGTGAGGAGGAGCTGTTGAGCAGTGAGGAGGAGCTGTTCAGCGGTGAGGAGGAGCTGTTGAGCAGTGAGGAGGAGCTGCTGTTCAGCGGTGAGGAGGGGCTGTTGAGCGGTGAGGAGGAGCTGCCGTTGAGTGGTGAGGAGGAGCTGTTGAGCAGTGAGGAGGAGCTGTTGAGCGGTGAGGAGGAGCTGCCGTTGAGCAGTGAGGAGGAGCTGCTGTTGAGCAGTGAGGAGCAGCTGCCGTTGAGCAGTGAGGAGGAGTTGTTGAGCAGTGAGGAGGAGCTGCCGTTGGGTGGTGAGGAGGAGCTGCCGTTGAGCAGTGAGGAGGAGCTGTTGAGCGGTGAGGAGGAGCTGCCGTTGAGCGGTGAGGAGGAGCTGCTTTTGAGTGGTGAGGAGGAGCTGCTTTTGAGTGGTGAGGAGGAGCTGTTGAGCAGTGAGGAGGAGCTGCCGTTCAGCAGTGAGGAGGAGCTGCTGTTGAGCAGTGAGGAGGAGCTGCTGTTGAGCAGTGAGGAGGAGCTGCCGTTCAGCGGTAAAGGAGGAGCTGCTGTTGAGCAGTGAGGAGGAGCTGCTGTTGAGCAGTGAGGAGGAGCTGCCGTTGAGCAGTGAGGAGGAGCTGCCGTTGAGCAGTGAGGAGGGGAATAACCTGCTGAACACAAGCACACAGCATGGACGCCACTTACTTTCATTGCTGACATAAGAAGCACCTTAGCCGGTTATACAGCTCACTGCATCTTTCCTACTACTCTACTCTCGTAGGGTTTCTATGGTTTTTGTATTCAGTATTGTTGTAGCTGTTATTTGGATGTACAGCAGTACATCATGAAGAGAAGAATCACATAGGAATACATTTAGGGAAAGCTATACAAAGTAAACTTCAGTAATGCTGGATGGTCTTATATGAACGTTGTCAAATTCTTTTTCACATCTGTATCTCACCCAAACTTCTGATTTGAAGGATTGAGAGTGTTGTCCTTTGTCATTTGCAGTACAAAATGCCTTTTAATATTTCAGATGTTGTGTAATAATTATTTCATTTTTTATCATTTATTAATGGGGTGTGCATGTGTGCCATCTGTGTTGTGTGTGTTCTTTATGTTTGTGTGTTTTTGCTTTTCTGTGTGTGTGTGTGTGTGTGTGTGTCAGTGCTGCTGCATATCTGTGTACATCTGCTTGTGTGCGTATGTGTGATTGTTTGCTTGTGTGTGTTTGCGCCTCTGTTCCTGTGAGTGCGTGTGCGTGCATGTGAGTGTGTGTACGTGCGTGTGTGTGTGTGCGTGTGTGTGTGTATGTGCATGTTAGCTGACGTGTCAGAATAATGTTCACTGCGTGAACTGAACTGTGTACTTGGTTTTAAATAGCTGTACGAATTGAGTATTGTACCTTATTGAATATGTGTTTTGTAGTTGTCCAGTGACCATGATATGCACTTTTGTACGTCACTTTGGATAAAAGCGTCTGCTAAATAAGTGTAATCTAAATGTAGTGTGAGTGCGTGTGTGTGTGCATGTTAGCTGATGTGGCCTCTCTCTTCCGCAGACTGCACAACGCCTCGTACCCGCGGGAGCCGGTGTTCTCTCTGACCCTACTGCACGTGCTCTCCGCTCCGCTGCACGGCCTGGCCAACGCCGTCGTCTTCGGCCTGGACAGAGACACCTGGGGGCAGCTCAGTCTCACTGGCATCCAGGTACCCTGCCCCAGAGCCACAGGAAGCGGCAAGGAGAGCGCCTGTCTGTGTTCTGTGAGAGAGGGGAAGGAGGCTGATCCGTGTAAAAGCAGGCTGATCCGTGTAAAAGCAGGCTGAACCATGTAAAAGCAGGCTGATCCATGTAAAAGCTGGCTGATCCATGTAAAAGCAGGCTGATCCGTGTAAAAGCAGGCTGATCCGTGTAAAATCAGGCTGAACCGTGTAAAAGCAGGCTGATCCATGTAAAAGCTGGCTGATCCGTGTAAAAGCAGGCTGATCTGTGTAAAAGCAGACAGATCCATGTAAAAGCAGGCAGATCCGTGTAAAAGCAGGCTGATCTGTGTAAAAGCTGGCTGATCTGTGTAAAAGCAGGCTGATCTGTGTAAAAGCAGACAGATCCGTGTAAAAGCAGGCTGATCCGTGTAAAAGCAGGCTGAACCATGTAAAAGCAGGCTAATCCATGTGAAAGCTGGCTGATCCATGTAAAAGCAGGCTGATCTGTGTAAAAGCAGACAGATCCGTTCAAAAGCAGGCTGATCCGTGTAAAAGTAGGATGATCTCTGTAAAAGCTGGCTGATCCATGTAAAAGCAGGCTGATCTGTGTAAAAGCAGACAGATCCGTGTAAAAGCAGGCTGATCCATGTAAAAGCAGGCAGATCTGTGTAAAAGCAGGCTGATCCATGTAAAAGCAGGCTGATCCGTGTAAAAGCAGGCTGAACCATGTAAAAGCAGGCTAATCCATGTAAAAGCTGGCTGATCCATGTAAAAGCAGGCTGATCTGTGTAAAAGCAGACAGACCCATTCAAAAGCAGGCAGATCCGTGTAAAAGCAGGATGATCTCTGTAAAAGCAGGCTGATCTCTTTAAAAGCATGCTGGTTTGTGTAAAAGGCTGATCCGTGTAAATGCTGGCTGATCCGTGTAAAAGCATGCTAATCTGTGTAAAAGCAGGCTGATCTCTTTAAAAGCTGGCTGATCCATGTAAAAGCTGGCTGATCCGTGTAAAAGCAGGCAGAACGTGTAAAAGCTGGCTGATCCGTGTGAAAGGAGGCTGATCCATGTAAAAGCAGACTGATCTGTGTAAAAGCAGACAGATCCGCGTAAAAGCAAGCTGATTTGTTTTAAAGCATGATGGGTCGTGTAAAAGCAGGCTGATTCGTGTAAATGCAGGCTGATCCATGTAAAAGCAGGCTGATCTGTGTAAAAGCAGGCTGATCTGTATAAAAGCAGACAGATTCATGTAAAAGCAGGCTGATCTGTGTAAAAGGAGGCTGATCTGTATAAAAGCTGGCTGATCCGTGTAAAAGCAGGCAGTACCATGTAAAAGCAGGTTGATCCGTGTAAAATCAGGCTGATTCGTGTAAAAGCATGCTGATCCATGTAAAAGCTGGCTGATCCGTGTAAAAGCAGGCAGAACCGTGTAAAAGCAGGTTGATCCATGTAAAATCAGGCTGATCCATATAAAAGCAGGCTGATTCGTGTAAAAACAAGCTGATCCATGTAAACGCAGGTTGATCCATTTAAAAGCAGGCTGATCTGTGTAAAAGCAGACAGATCCACATAAAAGCAAGCTGATCCGTTTTAAAGCATGCTGGGTCGTGTAAAAGCAGGCTGATCCATGTAAATGCAGGCTGATCCATGTAAAAGCAGGCTGATCCGTGTAAAAGCAGACTGATCTGTGTAAAAGCAGACAGATTCATGTAAAAGCAGGCTGATCTGTGTAAAAGCAGACAGATTCATGTAAATGCATGCTGATCTGTGTAAAAGCAGGCTGATCTGTGTAAAATCTGGCTGATCCGTGTAAAAACAGGCAGAAACACGTAAAAGCAGGTTGAGCCATGTAAAATCAGGCTGATCCATATAAAAGCAGGCTGATCTGTGTAAAAGCAGACATATTCATGTAAAAGCAGGCTGATCTGTGTAAAAGCAGGCTGACCTGTATAAAAGCTGGCTGATCCGTGTAAAAGCAGGCAGAACCATGTAAAAGCAGATTGATCTGTGTAAAATCAGGCTGATCCATATAAAAGCAGGCTGATTCGTGTAAAAGCAGGCTGATCCATGTAAAAGCTGGCTGATCCGTGTAAAAGCAGGCAGAACCGTGTAAAAGCAGGTTGATCCATGTAAAATCAGGCTGATCCATATAAAAGCAGGCTGATCTGTGTAAAAGCAGGCTGATCCGTTTTAAAGCATGCTGGGTCGTGTAAAAGCAGGCTGATTCGTGTAAATGCAGGCTGATCCATTTAAAAGCAGGCTGATCCGTGTAAAAGCAGACTGATCTGTGTAAAAGCAGACAGATTCATGTAAAAGCAGGCTGATCTGTGTAAAAGCAGACAGATTCATGTAAATGCATGCTGATCTGTGTAAAAGCAGGCTGATCTGTGTAAAAGTTGGCTGATCCGTGTAAAAGCAGGCAGAAACACGTAAAAGCAGGTTGAGCCATGTAAAATCAGGCTGATCCATATAAAAGCAGGCTGATCTGTGTAAAAGCAGACAGATTCATGTAAATGCATGCTGATCTGTGTAAAAGCAGGCTGATCTGTATAAAAGCTGGCTGATCCGTGTAAAAGCAGGCAGAACCGTGTAAAAGCAGGCTGATCTGTGTAAAAGCAGGCTGATCTGTATAAAAGCAGACAGATTCATGTAGAAGCATGCTGATCTGTGTAAAAGCAGACATATTCATGTAAAAGCAGGCTGATCTGTGTAAAAGCAGGCTGATCTGTATAAAAGCAGACAGATTCATGTAGAAGCATGCTGATCTGTGTAAAAGCAGACATATTCATGTAAAAGCAGGCTGATCTGTGTAAAAGCAGGCTGATCTGTATAAAAGCTGGCTGATCCGTGTAAAAGCAGGCAGAACCATGTAAAAGCAAGTTGATCCGTGTAAAATCAGGCTGATCCATATAAAAGCAGGCTGATTCGCGTAAAAGCAGGCTGATCCATGTAAAAGCTGGCTGATCCATGTAAAAGCAGGCAGAACCGTGTAAAAACAAGCTGATCCATGTAAACGCAGGTTGATCCATTTAAAAGCAGGCTGATCTGTGTAAAACCAGACAGATCCACATAAAAGCAAGCTGATCCGTTTTAAAGCATGCTGGGTCGTGTAAAAGCAGGCTGATCCGTGTAAATGCAGGCTGATCCATGTAAAAGCAGGCTGATCTGTGTAAAAGCAGACTGATCTGTGTAAAAGCAGACAGATTCATGTAAAAGCAGGCTGATCTGTGTAAAAGCAGACATATTCATGTAAATGCATGCTGATCTGTGTAAAAGCAGGCTGATCTGTGTAAAAGCTGGCTGATCCGTGTAAAAACAGGCAAAAACACGTAAAAGCAGGTTGAGCCATGTAAAATCAGGCTGATCCATATAAAAGCAGGCTGATCTGTGTAAAAGCAGACATATTCATGTAAAAGCAGGCTGATCTGTGTAAAAGCAGGCTGATCTGTATAAAAGCAGGCAGATCCGTGTAAAAGCAGGCAGAACCATGTAAAAGCAGATTGATCCGTGTAAAATCAGGCTGATCCATATAAAAGCAGGCTGATTCGTGTAAAAGCAGGCTGATCCATGTAAAAGCTGGCTGATCCGTGTAAAAGCAGGCAGAACCGTGTAAAAGCAGGTTGATCCATGTAAAATCAGGCTGATCCATATAAAAGCAGGCTGATCTGTGTAAAAGCAGGCTGATCCGTTTTAAAGCATGCTGGGTCGTGTAAAAGCAGGCTGATTCGTGTAAATGCAGGCTGATCCATATAAAAGCAGGCTGATCTGTGTAAAAGCAGACAGATTCATGTAAATGCATGCTGATCTGTGTAAAAGCAGGCTGATCTGTATAAAAGCTGGCTGATCCGTGTAAAAGCAGGCAGAACCGTGTAAAAGCAGGCTGATCCATATAAAAGCAGGCTGATCTGTGTAAAAGCAGGCTGATCTGTATAAAAGCAGACAGATTCATGTAGAAGCATGCTGATCTGTGTAAAAGCAGACATATTCATGTAAAAGCAGGCTGATCTGTGTAAAAGCAGGCAGAACCATGTAAAAGCAGGTTGATCCGTGTAAAATCAGGCTGATCCATATAAAAGCAGGCTGATTCGCGTAAAAGCAGGCTGATCCATGTAAAAGCTGGCTGATCCGTTTAAAAGCAGGCAGAACCGTGTAAAAACAAGCTGATCCATGTAAACGCAGGTTGATCCATTTAAAAGCAGGCTGATCTGTGTAAAACCAGACAGATCCACATAAAAGCAAGCTGATCCGTTTTAAAGCATGCTGGGTCGTGTAAAAGCAGGCTGATCCGTGTAAATGCAGGCTGATCCATGTAAAAGCAGGCTGATCTGTGTAAAAGCAGACTGATCTGTGTAAAAGCAGACAGATTCATGTAAAAGCAGGCTGATCTGTGTAAAAGCAGGCTGATCTGTGTAAAAGCTGGCTGATCCGTGTAAAAGCAGGCAGAAACACGTAAAAGCAGGTTGAGCCATGTAAAATCAGGCTGATCCATATAAAAGCAGGCTGATCTGTGTAAAAGCAGACAGATTCATGTAAATGCATGCTGATCTGTGTAAAAGCAGGTTGATCTGTGTAAAAGCAGATTGATCCATGTAAATGCAGACAGGTCCACATAAAACAGGCTGATCTGTGTAAAAGCAGGTTAATCCATGTAAAAGCAGGCTGATCTGTGTAAATGCAGGCAGATCCGTGTAAAAGCTGGCTGATCCGTGTAAAAGCAGGCTGATCTGTGTAAAAGCAGGATGATCTCTGTAAAAGCTGGCTGATTAGTGTAAAAGCAGACAGATCCACGTAAAAGCAGGCTGATCTGTTTTAAAGCAGGCTGATTTGTGTAAAAGCAGACAGATCCACATAAAGCAGGCTGATCTGTGTAAAAGCAGGCTGATCCGTGTAAATGCAGGCAGATCCGTGTAAAAGCTGGCTGATCCATGTAAAAGCAGGCTGATACGTGTAAATGCAGGCTGATCCGTGTAAAAGCAGACTGATACGTGTAAAAGCAGGCTGATCCGTGTAAAAGCAGGCTGATCCGTGTAAAAGCAGGCAGATCCGTGTAAAAGCAGGCTGATCCGTGTAAAAGCAGATGGTTTTAAGCGGAGTTTGAGTCTGGCAGGCAGTGTGTGGTGATGAACCTCTGTAAGACGAGTGATCTGTTGAGACTGCACAGTGTGAATCCAGCCAGGCATGCCACACACACACACACGCATCAGGCATGCCACACACACACACCCGCATCAGGCATGCCACACACACACACACCGCATCAGGCATGCGCTCACAGCACATGCACACACAAACAAGAACACGCACACATGAACACAGAGACTACGTTTATACACACACACACACACACACACACACAGCCCTCCACTTCCTCCTCGTATCACTCTGGCCTCTCTGCCTTATTGATTTTTTTCCTCCTCTCTTCCTTTTTCCTCTCCTGCTATCAGTGGGGGTTGGTTTCCCAGGGTGAGCCACAAAATACATTTCCAAGTCATAACAGCTAATAAAAGCGCAGGGCTCGCAGCACGGGCGTGCGAGAAGGGGCCTCTCTGAGCACAGAGTCCGATTTCACCCTCCCCCCACCCGCCCCCCAACACCTCTCCCCCCTCCACCCCTCCCCGTGCCCCGAGGGACTCATCAACCCCAGACGCCTGGAAACAGGTCCCACCGCCGCCGCCCGGATCAGGAGAGGGGGGGAGGGCCGTCTGTTTGGAATTTGTTCGGCATGAGCACACATTAACACATCTCGTGCCCGGGCAGCCCCGCCCCTTAAGGAGGCTGGCCCCGCCCTCTGGTCGTGCCGTAGTGGTGGGAGGCAGACGGGCGAGCGAGCGAGCTGCTGTAAAGCGGCGGGGTTCGCCCTGCGCCTCGTCACTTGGGGGGGGGGGGGGGGAGGAGGGCGGCTGGAGGGAGTCGTCTGTGGGTGATTAGTGTAGCGGCAGGGCTGCAGGATCGGATCAGCTGGAGAGGAGAGGAGCGGAGCAGGAAAGCGCGCGTAATCCCCCTCATTTGCTCCAGGGTATTTACCTACATCCGCTTCTTTTTAACTCTTTCTCCTCCTTTTCTTCCCTGTCAGATTCTGCTCCGCCAGACTTGAGTTCTTTAACGGTTCTCTGCAGGGTTACTTGTCTCCTTTGTGTCTCCCCCCCTCTTCCCGGAACCTTCCGGATCGGCACACCCACCTTTGCCTTTGGGCCCCCCTGCGCACGAGTCCGTTTGTTGTTGTAATACGACGGGGGAGGAGGCGGTCCCAGATGCCCGGCTGAGAGATTGACAGCTGTATTTTGGTCAAACTGCCGCTTCCTTTCCCCGTTTTCTGTTTACCGCAGGAGGGACATGACATCAACCTGACTTCCTTTACGCTGGCCGCCTTCACACACGGAGCACAGAACGCTGCTGTATGAACTTTACCAGCCATGCTAGCGGCTTCTCTTCACACACCCAAGGACTAGCCGGCATTTTTTGGAGTTGATAGCATTCACACATGACGGTGCCAGCAACTGCTGTCTAATCAAGCAGCTGTCCAAAACTCCAAAAGAGCTAAGGATTCAGGTCTGGAGAATAGGCAAAATGCATAGTTACAGCCCTGGCTAGGTATGATTGTGTTCATTCTGGCTTAAAAGGCAAAGAAGTTAACAGACGTTTGCCAAGTAGTTTGCTAAATAGGAAAATGTGAATCATAACAGTTAATTATCGCCTGCTATATTTTACTATACATGCACGCCTATGGGAACTTTAGAAAAGAAGGTACGCTAGCATTTGTTTTGTGTATGTGCTCCATTTTCTTTTGAACACCACTTGATGGGTTTCTTTGCATCGTGAGATGAGTCCTGCAGGTTTGATCCGTTAAATTTCCAGCTTTGTTCACACATGTAGAAGCAGAACGTTTCCATAAATGTTTCGGGGTCTCCAGCCAACAGATCGCCCGAGGGACTTTGTGCGGAACCCTGGCTCGCTCACGCGCGACTAAAACAGGATCTGAGCGAAGAGGGCTCCTGGGGGCGGGCCTCAGTCTGTTCTTTAGAGCAACCTGTCCTTTGATTGGCTTTTATCCATCTCCGCTTTATTCTCTCGTGCTATTTTTTGCTCATTCAAGGCTCCTTCTCCCTGGTCTAGCAGGGGGAAAAAAAAAAAAAATTCATTACAACATACCAAAGAAGCTCTTCTTGCTCGAATTTGCCCTTCAGACGTGCTCCCGCTGGAAACGTTTTGCAATTCCCGGGAAAAAAAAAACCCTCCACCCCCCCCCCCCCCACCCCCCCCCCCCCCCCCCCCCCCCGCCCCCCCCCCTCCCCCCACCTCCCAGCGGCTGGAATGCAAGAAGCCGGAGGGAGAGGCTGGGGGAAGAGAGGAGAGCGGCTCAACTGTTGCGCTGACATTTTGTGCCGTTAAATGGCGGTATTTACCATGTCATTAGCGCAGACGGAGCCGGGGCCGGGCGCGGGGAGCCGGTGATTAGATGCGCTGGGCGTTAAATTGCAGGTGTCCCCTCCCGCGGCGGCGGCTGAGTGGGTCGTGTTTACCGCGCGCGGTCCGCGCCGCGCCGGCGTGCTGCGCCGTGACCTTTAGTACAAATGCCAGCGGAGATGTGTGTGATTAATGCGTGTTTATGTGACAAGGACGCGTTTCGGGCGAGGGGGGGGGGGGGAGCTCTGTCCCTGGGGGATCCCGGGAAAAGGCGAGGGTTTGGAGTGGTGGGGATGGGGGCGTGAAGCTTGATGTTCTTCCTTCAAGGCTGCGTTCGTCCGTCCGTCCGTCTGTGGCTCAGACAGCTGAAAGCTCCGTTTCCCCGGTCGCCGCTGTTATGCTGCAGTTAGCGGAGTGCTAAAGGGGGAGTGCTAACGAAGCTCAATTTTACGCCGATCAATTAATTCCTTCAGCCCCCCCCCCCCCCTCCACAGCCCACCCTTGAATTACTGCCGCGGTTCTGCTGGGAGGCAGAGAAGGGGGAGATCAGCCATGCTTACGTGTCTGATTCTGTGCTGTGCTTTCTGTGTGTGTGTGTGTGTGTGTGTGTGTGTGAGAGAGAGAGAGAGAGAGAGAGAGCGCTGCTTAGCCTACACTGTTAGGACTAATGTGTGTGTGTGTGTGTGTGTGTGTGTGCCAGAGCACAGCTTAGCCTACACTGTTAGGACTAGTGTGTGTGTGTGTGTGCGCGTGTGTGAGAGAGTACTCCTTAGTCTGCGCTATTAGGACTGCTGTGTGTGTGTGTGTGTTTGTGTGTGTGTGAGCACTGCTTAGCCTGTGCTATTAGGACTGCTGTGTGTGTGTGTGTGTGTGTGTGTGTGTGTGTGAGCACTGCTTAGCCTGTGCTATTAGGACTGGTGTGTGCGTGTGTGTGTGCCACTGAGCAGAGTAAGATAGCACAGCTGGGGGTGGGGCTGGTCCATTCCTTTATGTTAAATCTGTAAATGTGGATGAATATTTATTGCAAGGCAGTAAATCGCTAAAATACATTCAGCATGGATCGGCAGTAGCAGGGGGTGGGGGGTGGGGGGGGGGGGACGGGGGTTGGGACCGCGTGCTGACCCTCCTCGTTATCCGTGTGCCCCCCAGCTGGCCCTGCGCTCCAGGCTCTGTGATCGGACGCAGATCCGCGAGTATCACCCGGGGGCCGTCCGCTACTCGCCGGCGGACGAGGCGGGCTTCACCGACTCGGACGAGGACACCAACGTGCTCTTCTACTCCCCGGACATGGCTCTGAAGGACAGGGGTCCCTGAGGGAACAGAGACGGCGAGAGAGAGAGAGAGAGGGGGGGGGGGGGGGGGGGCGAGCGAGGCCTGCGCCGAGCCGCGTGCAGGAGGACAGCCAGGCAGACACTGGAGACGAGCTGTCAGCCTCCATTATTAATTCCCGGCTCTTAATATTTAATGTCATAAAACTGCAGCTCCCCGCGCTGCCGTCGAGCCATCAGACATGCAGAGGACGCAGCACGCAGAGCCCCACAGACAAGAGGTGTGAGAAAGCGGGGAGGGGGAAGTGCACTATCCCAAGATTTTTGTGGCTTGAAAGAACAATTTTGTATTCCTGTTGTATTCTCTTGTTTACACACAGTATATGTTTACTATTGTATCATGTTGTTGCTTTTTATTTACACCTTAGATTTTTTTATATTTTTTTTTAACTTTATCTAACTACATGTAATGTGTCACATAACTTTGTTTTTTAAAGATTTGGTCTGCTTACAAAATATAAGCATGCAGTGTTCTCTATATTTGTATATTATATGTATATTTTTGGATGATTATGACAGTGTGAGGCCGGCTACAGCGGGGGGGAGGGGGCTGGGGGGGAGGCGTTCGCACGCAAAGCGGGGCAGCAGACGGGGGTTCACCTCAGCTCGTTTCCCCCCAGCGCAGCCACGAGCAAACCGGCCTGTCGCTTTGATGCGCCGGCTGCCGCAGCGCCTGACACGACCCCGTCAGGAGACGCCTTGACAGCCTGTCAGCCGCCGTAGTTGCCACGCGATTGGGAGACGGCTTAGAGGTGGCGGTAAAACAGACGCTGTTCGAGAGTTGGAGCCTGTGGGAGCGACAAGCCCGGCGCAGCCCTTGTACGCAACTGCACCGGGGAAATGCCGCCCCACAGTCCCACACACTCAGGCGCGCACCTCGTCACCTTCACGCTGCAGCGGGGAAATGGATAACAGCTCAGAACCCAGCTTGGAGTTTCAGGGATTTCACAGACTCCTGTCCTGCCTGTGACATGGTCGCCTACTACCCCGTGGAAAGAAGCAATCTCAACAGCGCTGCTACTACATAGCGATGAATCCAGGTCTACTGAATTTAAAGTGTTGATCAAATAAAGGAACAATATAAAATTTCTGAAGAAAAAAACCTGTTTGTTAATTTACGTCCTATCGTGTCATTCATAACTGAACAGCCCTGTTCCTGAAGATCTACTGTCCTGTAGGTTTTCACTCCACCCCTAACCTAGCTCACTTCATTCAGCAGCTAAAGATCTTTTGGAGCTACTAATTAGTAGAATCAGGTATGCTAAAATATGGTTGAATTTTTATTTATTTATTTATTTATTTGTTTGTTTATTTGTTTATTAATTAGTTTTGTATTTTGGTGGCTTCGCGGAGAAGTGACCAAGCAAATGCATGCTAAATACAGGCATGTGCGCGTGCAGGCGTTTTGAGTTATTTCATATGCCAAATGGCCTCCAGCCGCGGGACCCTACTTTCAGTTCCCCCTTTCTCTCTACCTTCATTGCATAATTTACACGTACCGCTTACACACGCCGGCCTGTTACTCATTCCTAGAGAAGAGACTGAGTCACGCACGGACCATTCTTTCTGAAACATGAAAAAAAAATGTGTGTGCGCCCGCACTTTGATTACCTGTCTTCTTTAGTCATAAAGGATCAGGTTGTATGGTTTCTTATCTTTATTAGAAATGGTCTAATGATAAAAATACCTCGCTCCTATCTCAAAGTTTTTTTAAAATCAGTTTTATGGCGCCAGCTGCGTTTCACACGTGCAAACATCGTCACCCTAAATTCCACACACCATATATACACATATGTGTATATATATATATATATATATATATATATATATATATATATATATATATATATATATATATATATATATATATATATATATATATACGTACGGCTATTTTTGAAAGCAGTTTGTGCCGACATGTTGGTGTCAGTTAAAACAAAGGTATATTTTAAGTAATTAAGTAAGTTCGTGGTCACGCTTCTCATGATACAAACGTTGATAAACACATCCGCCTGCGCTTACTCGGGTGTGCGTCCGATAGCTGTTCATTTTAACTTGCAAACAAATCAAAAATAAATAATAGTACTGATCAACTACACCATTGTGATGGAACATTTGTTTTCTGGCATTTTTGTTCACAAGGTTAAATTGTAGGACAGCAGTTTTAGATTTACAAGGAATAAATCACTCTGATTCACAGCAGACAGAACGTGGCATAGCCTACCCTGCCTCCTCGCAGCGGTTTCTCTCTCGTCTAACCCTTTGATGAAAAAAAAAAGAAATCTGCACCCCTTCCCAATTGCAAGAATTTTCACGGGTTCAAAGATATTAGCTTGGTACGAGAGCCTATGTGCCCGTAGAATAATCGAATCTCTCGCTGTCATACGGAAAGAATTATTTCTCCCTTATCGCCGCGCGTGCTGTAATTGGATACAATTTAACATTTGCAGCCCCTGGCATGTCGGCGCGCGATGTGCCTGCCGCAAACTGGCCTCGCCGCTGAATTATTTTTCAGTGCTCGTAAAACAGCAGAAGCACGCCCTCCCATGACAAAGGGATTAATATGGGGCCCAGAGAGGTTTGAGTCAGCTGTTTGGCTCTTCGCATGGCCCCAGTACAACACTGGTTAAATGACGGCAACTGGCAGCCAAGGCTCAACAGAAAAAAAACGAATTTTAAATTGAAGCCCACAGCTGGCCCGAAATAAAAGACGTGCAGGCTGAACAGGAAGCATTAAATTTAATGCTTTGAGGGGCTCGGCTGCGATCGTGCAAGCCTCTCTGCGCTGGCTGCTAGGAGCTCGTGGGCGACAGTCCTGCCTCGTAAACTTCCTCTTTAGCAACAGGAACTGCTAGTTACCGAGCGCTAGGCTGGGGTGTTTGCCCTCGGGAAGACGCTGGCAGGCGCCCAGTGCTAGGTTGACACTCCGGGAGTTTCCGCAGGGGGCGAACGCTCCTGTCAGGGAATTTGACTAAAAAACGGAAACTCCACCCAACGTCCCCTTGGCTCCAGTTCTGATTTTCCTCCAAACGTGTTTTACTTCTCTGTGTGCGTGTTTGTATGCGTGATAAAGGAGGCTATGTTGGCAGACGTAGCCTACAGCATTGACCCTTGCGCGATTCACCAGACACACTCAAAATGGTTAACGAGCTGGATCTCAATACTTATACAATGCAATTAACAGAAAATCGCCTAAGATTTATGCAGCAATCGTTTCATATTAGTTCAAGTCGGATAAAAATGCAACCAATTATTTGTTGTTGAATATGCAAATTTGTTTATGCACCGAAATAACATTTAACGAAACAACTATTAACACTGTGGCGATCTAGGTTTGCTGCATGTGGCATCTCGTAGGCTACATTATTTCTTTATCATATCTGCATTGTTTTGATTCCATAAACGCAGTGAGGGCACCTTAGTGTTAGAAACGTATGCCTTTCATCTTGACTCTGAGCTTTGTATTTATGTTTAAAATGTTTCTGGTATTACAGCCTGCACCACACCAAAGATCCCGGTGCACCATTATGCCTGTGAGCCATATTCCTCGATTACTCAGAGTCAGCATCGCGAAATAAGGAGAGTGCCTTTGTCTGTTGTTCCTGGGAATGCCTCGGCGCTGGCGCTGATGAATGTGGTTCGAGCTCATAGCCTACAGACCGGCCCTGCTGTTTGCCTGGAAGAAGAAAAATCGCCTTTGGAGCGCGTGGTTCCACATCAGTTCCTGCGGAGGAAAAGCGGAGAGAGCATTGAGTTTGAGGAGGTCCGCTGCGCGGTAATGTCAAAGTTCCCATTTGAGCTGACTGGTCTCACGAGCAGTGGTAATACGGAAGCACGGCCCCAGTTCATGCATATTTTATTGGTATCCTCGTCATCACGCGTCTAGACTTTCAATAGATTTGCAGCGTTCTATCCGCTAATATCTTGAGCGAGCTTGCTTGTGTGTACCGGCGCACGCAGAAGGATTGTTTCTAACTGTGTTGTGAATATATGTGCGCGCCTTCGTGATAGATAATCCATCACTGTGTGTGACCTTGTACTTGTATGTGCATGTAGAGGCGAAAAAAGTGTACGTGCGATCGCGTAACACCCCTGCCTCCAAATGTGGTAATCTCCGCCGCGCAGCACCCGCAGGAAAAAGAGTAGGCCTATTTGTGAGTGTCTGATGACTGTACGCTAAGGACCAATAAGAGGAGATTCGGAGTTCTCATTAGAGACTATCAATACCAACGACCTTGTGTATTTTCCTTTCTGTTGTGGGAAAAATGAGTCGTCGCTCAGTCTCCACTGCCCCAGACAGCAGCTGTAGCCTTTCAGAAACACATTTATTCGCCGCAGCGAGAGGAGCCAGATCGGAGACGGGAAGAGAGGGGTGAATAGCGCTCTGCCTCAACAGTCTATCACGAGTATAGCCTCTCACGCTCCGCCGCCAGCGCACATAATAGTCGGAACACTTAGGAAACACTGTTCAGCCGGCTTGAGCAGCAAAAAGATGTTTCATGAACGCGGTTTTAAACTGCCACGGCCCCCAACACATGCGCCCAGTGGGGGAGGAGACTGCACAGATGGCAAGGACATGCAAGTTGATACATTAATGGGATAGTTCAATTTCAGATTTAAAAAATATTTTTTTCAGCTTGGTGCATGTTTTCGATGGCCCAGATAGTTTTTGGCTGCATGATGTTTAGATAGGCCTATGTGTATGTTTCTGACGACCCCGGCTTTGCAATGGCATGGTAGGGCATTCAGGGTTTGTAGTGTTAAGCAAGAAAATGTCCTTGAACACCAAACCAGCCTGTAGCGACATTGTTTTATGATTCCAGAGGTTGTACAAGAGAACAAATTAATTTTACAGCTTTTATTTACAATTATAAATTGAAATATACTTTTTGTAATACAGGTACTTATTTCCAGTGCAGGGGCCTCTGGTTGCATGGGCCACAGGAAATAGTGCCCACTTTAAACAAAATCATACATAATTTTCAAATTGAAATTTTATTAAACATATCCATCCAATTTCACAACAGGTTTCTTTATCTAGACTCTACGATTTGTTCTATAAAATCAATGTTGGGATTGCTGGCGATGCAAGGCAAGCTGGTGAAGCGACCAGAAGTGATGGGGAAAACAGTGCGATAACCAATCAGATTAAAGATGCGACATGTAAACTGTCCCCCATTGATAATTTTACTTCCCCATTCTGCATAGTTCTGTCAAGGAGGAATCTGTGTGGGGTTTTCCAGTATATAGGCTTGATATAGCCTACATTTAAAAGAACAGTATGTTAAAAATAGAAAACACAGCCATGTGGCCGATTGTGGAACACAGGAGTGGTTTATTGCGCTTTATTGTGCTCTGTGTGGCTTCATGGTGGATACACACACAAAACAGTTTAATCCAGGTGACGACACCGCCTTCATTCATTTTGAAGGCATGTTGGAATTACTGACTTATTTTAATTCCCCATTCAATAGTTCCATCATTGATGACACGGTGATGCTGAAATAAGAAAGTAGGCACTAGATAGCAAAGTCTTTTTGCTTGCTTTTGGAATTTAATGAAAAACCACTTATACTAACCATTTATACATGTATACACATAGGAAGCTAACATTCAATATCTGTAATTCACAACTGCTAGTTAGGTAGCTGTCTTAGCAGCATTATCGGTGTAATTCATAGCTGTTTGCTACTTATATTGCCATCTTAGCAAAATTTTCTGTGTAATTCACAACTGCTAGCCAGCTAGCTACTTAGGTAGCCATCTTAGCTAATAGCTCACAGGTTAGTGAGGCTACCGGAAGTATAACACTTTCAAAGTACACAATCATGTGATAGCATTGTTTCCAATCAGGGTTCGATACATTGCAGTCGTGACGGAACCAGAAATAGGGGGTTGCCGTGGTGCAAGGGACACAGACAGTGAACTTACACCGGAGACTGTGTGTTTTCAGCATCAGCCTTCAACCCACACTGTTTTCACCAAAATCACCTGGCACTGCTCCCGCGTCCCACAATCGGCTGCTTGTTATCTATTTTTTGACAGATAGAAGTTTTTGTTAAATGTTGGCTGGGTTGAATGTTGTGTTATTGTCCAGTTTGAATATGAAAATGCACAATTGGATTTTGTATTTGGGTTGGGCTAGTCTAGCTAGGCTATAGGCTATTATCAGAGGCTATAGCAGGAGCAAGATGATAAGCTCTCCAGGTATTTCCATCCTGCGCCTAGCTGAATCACCAACCATCAGAGCACTCCTGTGAATAGCATTACTGCTAACCACTACAGATTCCGTCAAGGTTTCTTTTAAAATAATTTTCAGATAGCGAAATGCCATTGAATCTACATTCCTTACATTGATCTTCTATTGGAAGTGCTTGTTATGTTAAATTTTGATTTAACATCAAATTTTTAATTGAGACTTGTCAATAGAGGTCTTTGTAAAATTTATTCATAATATGTTGTTTCTATATCAAATCGACTACAATAAAAAAAAATTCATGGATGGATCAATTTTGACCCAATGTTAGTCTTGATTAAAAATTTTTAAGTTAAATCGACATTTAACATAATGAGCATTTTCAATTTACGATTAATGTAAGACATCAACGTTGATTCAATTTATTTTGTTATCTGGGTTACCTTCTGGACTGTAACTAAAATGCGGAGTTGTAGACTATATCAAAACTAAAATAAAAAAATGGTTAGACAGTGTGCACAGAGAGCAATATTAGCAAATCAATTTTCATGTCACAGATTAGGGAAAGGTTAGGGAATAAATATAAATATTATGTTCAATGAAATAGCTTTGTGCCAACCAGCCATGGTCTTCCCTAATTGCATAGGCTACTCTAGTTCTTACGGCTAGTCGTGGCCTAAACATCATGTTAGGTCAAACCCCGAGGGGACAGTGTCTACACATTTCGCCTGGCTAGCAATACCAGCAATCTAGCATGCTATATCAAAACTATGCAATCTTTTAGCCACTAAAAGACTGCTTACGATTACATAGCCTACCTTTGGATTCCTTGACATACACAGAATACAGTAGCTGAAAAAATCCACTTTCATATAGCTACAACAGACTTTTGGCAATACCTTCCGAAATATTTATTGAAATCAATGGTGACAAAGAAGGGGTAATATGTGTTTACCAAGAAATACATTGTTTCTTCAGCTTTTTTCCCAGTTTTTAAGGATTTTCAACAACTTAGCTGTGACTCATCCAATATTTCCCATGACAAACACCCAGCCTTACTGATTCCTAGTATGGAAAGCTAAACTGATTTTAAAAAAAAAAGATATATACATATGTGAAATTGACATCTGGAGTCACGAAAAGTAATTGAACCATAGACTGTAGAATGGGACGCACCCAGGGTAAGAACAATGCGGACTCGCGGAGCTTCTTTCGGAGAACCGCGCAGTCAATGGAAGGGGCGGGATGCGACGTTTCTGTAAGCGATCCATAACGATCTGCAGGTGGATCACGCTGATTAATAACGGCTGTTGGAGGCACCGCTGCGTGCAAAGAGCTTCCTGCAATCTGAACCGTCTTGGTTGGTGTTGTTCGTGCGCTGACAGGCCCCGCCTATAAGTCCCTCGTTCTAGATCAAGCTCACAGCCACGCAAGCCTTAAAAGCCGCACTGCCATTGTGCTTTTACTCGAACAGATGGCTGGATCATTGTTATCTCCCGGAAAGCGCGACTCTCGCACTAACATGTTTTTGAGCGCACGGTGCTTTTCCGATGTTATTTCTTTCGTGTATACGGTCCGTGAGGCTGCAAATGCACATTGAATGCACGTTTCCGGAATGGGATACACACGTTTTTAATTGTTCGATGTTCGAGTTCAAGAGGGGTTCAGCTAACACATCAGTGATTGTTTCTGGCTGTGTCCAGACAGGGAGATGAAAAATGGCCCCACCAGAGCTCTTCGGGCTTGACAAAGCAATATTGGACATTGCTCCCAGGGTTTTCCTTCCATTAGCAAATCAATTTTCATGTCACAGATTAGGGAAAGGTTAGGGAATAAATATAAATATTATGTTCAATGAAATAGCTTTGTGCCAACCAGCCATGGTCTTCCCTAATTGCATAGGCTACTCTAGTTCTTACGGCTAGTCGTGGCCTAAACATCATGTTAGGTCAAACCCCGAGGGGACAGTGTCTACACATTTCGCCTGGCTAGCAATACCAGCAATCTAGCATGCTATATCAAAACTATGCAATCTTTTAGCCACTAAAAGACTGCTTACGATTACATAGCCTACCTTTGGATTCCTTGACATACACAGAATACAGTAGCTGAAAAAATCCACTTTCATATAGCTACAACAGACTTTTGGCAATACCTTCCGAAATATTTATTGAAATCAATGGTGACAAAGAAGGGGTAATATGTGTTTACCAAGAAATACATTGTTTCTTCAGCTTTTTTCCCAGTTTTTAAGGATTTTCAACAACTTAGCTGTGACTCTGAAACCTCATCCAATATTTCCCATGACAAACACCCAGCCTTACTGATTAGTAATCTGAAGAAGGCTAATATCCCCTTAGAGTTCACCAAAACCGATCATTTCACAACTGTTATTTTAAAAATACTATTCTGGGGGTCACTCCCCAGACCCCCCTGGAAGGTCGCAGTTCTCAGGGTTTATGTATTTCAATGCCCGCAATATTCAAACTAAAGACATGCCCTTGCCACAGAGCAATGATTAACGGAATGATTAACAGAGCACTTTAACAGAACTGTGGAATGGGGAAATAAAATTTGAAACGGGAGACAGTTTACAGCTTATCGCACCGCGTTCCCTGTCGCTGACATTTTGTTAGGCCTATCTGTTGTGAGCAATCTAGCCTGTTAGGCTATGTGTGATAAACTACTGAATCACACACAAATCTGGCTAAATATCTAGCATAATTGGGGGAATTCAAGTTCTCATCTCCGCTCTTCTTAAGTTTGAATGTCAAATTCTGTGGGATGGTCTTTCAAACCTGGGCGGGAGCATGATGATGTCACCCAGAAATGTGAAAAGACTTCCGTGGTAGCATACATTGATGTGTCCTTCACTGGGAGGAGGCGAGGAGCCGAGTTTGAAGCTGCATCTCTCATCTCCTCCAATATTGGGACACTGGAGGGAGGGCACAACGATCAGTTTCCGGGGTAATGGAGGAGACGAGGTGGTAGTGGAGGAAAGAAGAGGTGCATTGCAACCATTTATTTAGGTACCTCCTTGCTTCCTTTCCTAGTATGGAAAGCTAAACTGATTTAAAAAAAAAAAGATATATACATATGTGAAATTGACATCTGGAGTCACGAAAAGTAATTGAACCATAGACTGTAGAATGGGACGCACCCAGGGTAAGAACAATGCGGACTCGCGGAGCTTCTTTCGGAGAACCGCGCAGTCAATGGAAGGGGCGGGATGCGACGTTTCTGTAAGCGATCCATAACGATCTGCAGGTGGATCACGCTGATTAATAACGGCTGTTGGAGGCACCGCTGCGTGCAAAGAGCTTCCTGCAATCTGAACCGTCTTGGTTGGTGTTGTTCGTGCGCTGACAGGCCCCGCCTATAAGTCCCTCGTTCTAGATCAAGCTCACAGCCACGCAAGCCTTAAAAGCCGCACTGCCATTGTGCTTTTACTCGAACAGATGGCTGGATCATTGTTATCTCCCGGAAAGCGCGACTCTCGCACTAACATGTTTTTGAGCGCACGGTGCTTTTCCGATGTTATTTCTTTCGTGTATACGGTCCGTGAGGCTGCAAATGCACATTGAATGCACGTTTCCGGAATGGGATACACACGTTTTTAATTGTTCGATGTTCGAGTTCAAGAGGGGTTCAGCTAACACATCAGTGATTGTTTCTGGCTGTGTCCAGACAGGGAGATGAAAAATGGCCCCACCAGAGCTCTTCGGGCTTGACAAAGCAATATTGGACATTGCTCCCAGGGTTTTCCTTCCAGTAGTACAAGAGGCAGGGGTAAATTTTGAGTTTTCAGTCTTATCCTAGTGTCTTCTGCATGAAAAGTTGTTTCTTTCTCTCTCCTTCCCTCCTGTCTCCATCATAAAACATAAAGTGAGAGGGTGTCAATAAATTCCTAGACTGTCTTGGCATCTCTACCAAATAAAATCTCAGGTTTGGTTGATGGCACAGATTTATGATACCTTTTATAAAGAAGAAAACTCCTAGGTGCAAATAATGTTGCTACGAATAATTATTTCTTGCATAGTACTATAGGTCTCTGGCCCTGGGATGGATGGAATTACTCAACTGGATTTTTTTCATTTAGACTATTTTAAGTTCCCTTATTTTTATCTCTTAACTTCTCTAGGAAATTGCAATGTGGCTATACAATTCATAGAATTTGTTAAAACCCCACCGAACTTGCTGGATCCATGGCTTTAACAGTAATTTAGATACATGACATGACATTGATTGCACCTTATTGTAGTGCTTAGACAGTTTTTTTTTCAGAGGTGGAAAATCCACGTTCTGAAAGCAAAAGACCTCCCCAATATTTTGTTCCAATCACCTGTATTTGATAATTAGCACAATTCTTCAGCCAGGAGGTACAGCTCATTGGAAAAATCAACTGGCTGAGTTCATAGGTAGAAGAATCACATTTCTGGGTCACACTGTACTCACACCCACAGAAATTGAAAGACCACCCCCCTCAAAATCTGACATCCAGACTTTAGAAAGCAGAAATGTTGGAGAACTTGAAATTTCCACAATTATGCAAGATAAGCAATTTAGCCAAATTTGTGTGTGGTTTTTAAATGATTTTAAAACTATATTGTAGGCTAAGCATGCAATGAGAATCAGTACTTGCTTGTGTCTCTTCATGGTGAACATTTTTACAATTATATGGCTCCATTTTCGATTTCTTTGAAACATTTAATTGACACTTTCAAGAATGCGTAATGTATTCACATGCAATCTCTCTAATTTGTCCAAGTTGGTCCATAAACAAACATAGCTGCAATGTACAGCCAGTCACATTTCTAGCTCTCTCGAACCGCAATGTCATTAGAAAACATAGCTCTTTGTGTTGTGAACTCCCTGCTGTCTGCCCTGTATATGTGGCCATGTTATGCTTGTATACCTTAAAACCGATCCTGTATAAAAATACACGTCTATGGCCCTAGGATTTCAGAAATGGCGATTTATTGAGTATTCGGCTTTGTGAGTTCCACATTTAATACCACTGGTCCAATCCCCGCCATGCAAGCCCAGTTGGGATTCTAGCCCAGGGAGACGCGAGCTCTGGGAGGGAAGGGAACTGCAGAACAGCGGGTTTCTCCAGACTCGCCTGCCAGATCCTGTCAGCAGCTGGAGCTGCTCGAAGACCCCAGAGAGGAGGCCCAGGGGACAGAACAGAACCCCCACCACCCCCATCTCTCCCGGAGCGACCCCCCCCCCCCCCCCCCCCCCCATCCCCCCCCCCCCCAAAAATTCACACTCCTTGGCTGCGCCAAGCATCCACTTAAAACATTGCTTTTAAGCAATAATATCGTCACAGAAAGCAGTCACAGTGCTTTTATAGCACGCTGCCCGAAGCTATGGAGACTGCCACTCTGATTTCTTTCACGAGGCAGAATAATGCATCTTTATTTTGGGCAGCCTTTCTCAGCTTCCTCGGAAGTTGCTTGCAAACACCCCCTCCCTGTTTTTCGCTCGCTGACACTCTGGAACCACAGAGGCCTGTGCCATAAATGGCCTGCTCAGCATTAATTAGTTTTCAGCTTATTTTATCCATCAGAGACAAGTTTTTCCCCCTCACCCCTAAAGCAGGATTTGTCTTTCAGGCAAGTCGTTTCAACAACAGAGCCCCCCCAACAGCCATCACTGCCTGCATCAACCCAAAACCAGCCCCACGCCCCCACGTCCACCCATCCGATATCCCTCCATTCCCCCTGTAAGCCCCTGCTGCAGCCTGCACCTCTAGCCCTCATTGAAATGTGACACTGTAGTCAATTGCCTTCAATGTCGCTGCTAATAGATAAGAGGGGGATTAGCCATCACTACAATGAATCTGATGAGGGGGAGAATAATTACCCTGGCTACTGTCATCTAATTGTTTTTTAATTAAGCATGCACAGTTTTTCCATTCTAAACCCATGGACAAACAACACTTTGTATGTTTACTTGTGAGTGCCTAATTGTATTTAGAAAACATTCTAAAATGCAGACTTCTTTCAGATTTGACTGGACACTCCATACATACTGGAATTCGCAATGCATTTATATTTAAGGCCATCTCAGAAAAGCAGCAAATGTACTTTTATTAAGATTCGATGAATTGGTGTTATTTTTATTCCAAAATTATTTCTGAAAAACACAATATGAAAGAATATTGTAATTATTATATAACACATTCCTTCCACCAAATCCTTTTTGTCACTGGGGTGAGAACTGGAGGTGACAGAACTAGGAAAAAAGTATGAGTTTAATTCCTGGAAACCATGGTAAAATATATGTTAAATGGGATATATAAATTTATGTGAAGTTATTTCGGTGTCATATATTAAATATATATATTCCATTAATGAGGTGTTTCCACACTTAATCTGCATGGCTAATGAATGTTATGTTGCAAATTGTTAATGACTTGAGAATGTGTTGTAATGATTAAATAAAAAAGGCTAAGATGATCAAGTCTAAGATGTAGCCATCATAAAACTTGTTTCGCACATATCTCTAAGCATATTATAAAGTGTGCGCGGCACTAAAGTACGCACGTGGGTAAATATGTGTATTTTACGTCGAGGCAGTATCACACAGTATCGTAAAACAATCCGAATTTAGGAAGATGTTGGTTTATTTGAATCTGCGACATACTGTATCTGGTGAAATGCGTAGCGTCCTCATAGTCACATATGGCTCTTGAAACACTCTCTGACAGAGTAACTGAACATAAGGCAGTGACCAATCAGAAGTCTGCAAGACGTGCGTGTGTAGGAAACGGGGACGGTGTGATATGTTGCAAGAACAACGGAAGCCACGCGGCAGGGACAAACAAGTGACACAACTTCATTGTTGGCTCCCTAGGCAAAGCGACATCTCCGTTTCGCCCGAGGCTGAGGCAAGACGGCTGAAGGTAGCGGCAGTGACCTCTGGGAACAGAGCGCATCTGGTTCCTCCACACGCCAACTTGAGGATGCGCATGCTCGCAAGATGCTCAACATCACACTCCTTTGACACGGCCTGTGGCACCAGATGAACTGGTGCTGTTTCAAGAAAAACGCAGTCCCGAGGGGACCAACTAGCTGGATATTCTGTCCTTCTGTCCGCGAAAATAACGAAACTACTCAGGAAATAGTATTCGGTTTTGAGCGGGAATTTTTCCAAACTTGTCACAAGTAGCCTACAAGTTAGGCTTGGGCACTATTGAACGCATGGACAATGCTACCTCATGCATATTTATGAAGTAGGTTTGACATTTGGTTAGGGAGTTACCTTCCCGTATGGAATAACTTGATGAATTCGTTCATGCGGCCACACATTCTTACGTGACCAACAACTCATGATTAGCTCTGAAAATAACTGCTGCGTGATCTTTTAAAATTCATATACAGTAAATATGCGCAAAGCTGGGTCACATAACAGCTCTGTCTCAATTAATGTCCAATACATTTCTGTCGAACTAGCCTCCAATCTTGCTAAGACTTGCAGACACTTCTTTAAAAATTCACTTTCAAACTAACAATTCCCTCTTGTCACTTGCTCCACCATCTTTGTAGCGCTTCATTTTAAAGTCTCTGTCAGTAGAGTCTGCATATTTTCCGGCCGACATCCTTCGCCCTCCTCCACCTACAGGCTCGCTGATATCTTGGCATCACTTGAAGCTTTAAAGGCCCTCTTTAGGAAAAACAAATGACAGATGTGTGCCAACAGACTATTCAGACCACAGTGGCAGTTTGTGACTTGTGGTAACGCGGGGGGGGGGGGGGGGGGGGGGGGGGTTCCTGATGACACTATTCTTTTAAATCCGATTTCTCTGCGTGGTCGAACGAGGCTGCATGCTTGTCGCGCATACGGAAATTGGGTTCGGATCTGACCACTTGCCTAGTCGGAATCTGTAATCAGATCTCCAAACGTTGTGCAATAGCCACTCGTTTGAGCACAACACTGTGAGTGTGCTGCAGCTGATGACACGGAAATTGACAAGCCAGTCGAAATCTGTGAAGTTGTGGACAATGTGGCTCCACCAGTGCTGGCTACGTTCGTGGACCCATACCCTCCTCTCGACCGGAACAGTGGATGCAAACAGTACTAACAGCACGCCTCCGCTGCTGCCTCCTGATCAGTGCACGCCTGGTGCGGGCCCTACTTCGACTACTCAATAGTTTAAATATAATTAAAAAGAACACAATCTCACGAATACCGAAAGCAACTGGAATGTCTTTTCCGTTTATTTTTATTGTTTAATACATATTGCGCGGGATAATGAAATCCGAATTGAGATCTGATCAGAAGAGCTCGCATTGAACTGTCAAATGTGGACACAACTCAAAGTGGCCTGGTGTGATCGGATGTTCAAATTCCGATTCCAGAAGTCGCATGAAAAGACTAGTGTAACCGTAGCCTCAGTCTCGTCATTGTTTCTTTTTAATTCATGTAAAAATGGATCATGTGAAAATACTACTGCAACCGAAAGAATTGGATGTTTGCTTTAAATGCTAAAAACATTATCCGAGGTCCGGCGCGTTAAAGGTTGTGTAAACTGGTTGCTTGTATTTGTTTTGGTTGCCCTTGTGTGTAAGAACACATTGATCTGGTTGTGTAAACAACAGACCCCAGGATGCATACTGGCGCAGTGCAGAGCGGAGTGTCCCGTAGTCCGCCGAGGGCGGATGGAAAGACTCTGGTAAACAGGGAGTTTTCCAGGAAGCAAAGCACGAGACCTGAGACAGTAAGCTCCATCAAATAACATGTCGCAACCTTCAAAAAGTAAGTTGTCATTGTTAAGAGTGTCTGCTAATAAAATAATAAATGGTGTGCATCGCATAGAGGTAGGCTCTATTTTCTGCTTGCCGGTTGTCAGAATAAATACAGGTGGAATGTAAGCTACTAGTCATTGATGATTTCAGATACGCAAACACACAAAGACATCAATCCCGCTGCTTTGTTTTGACAGCAACGCTGACAAAATAAATAAATAAAAAACACAACTTCTACAGCTGAAAATGATCTAGGAGAACCAGTGCCCTCCTGCAAAGTTGTTTTGCCCGTACTCATGACAATGAGGGTTATTTCTGGCTCAGCAAATTTAAGTTGGGAGCCCTGACCAGAAAGCACACCGACTTGTTTAAATCGATTCCTGTCTTCATTGCCATATGAGAAGGGGTAGGGCGTCGCATCTTAAACGAGTCTTCACCTTATGTTGGTGAAACCGTCTCAACGGTATCTGTTCTTTAGTTCTTATACTTTGTTAGGCTACTACACCAAACAGTTCCCGTGTACGGAGCAGTTTTTTTTTTTTTAAAGTTCCCTCTGAACGCTGGCATAAATTATCTTGACGGTGCCTAATTGGTGCATCTAAAAACTGTTCTCCGAATTTTCCCTACGTCCGTAAAAAAAAAAAAATCAGAACCTGAGTAATGCCAGACTACAGTGCACGGTAAAGGTCTGTAACGTCTACCCACACGACAAAAATACTTTTTCCTGTAGATTCCGCGTTATTTCTTCTTGAACTCTTTTTGACCGCAGGATTTTTCACAACGTGTCAGTCGGAACTCGCCGCGGTTTCTCAGATCTCACGCAATGGTTCTCACCAAACAGCAGAGCACGGCACAGCGTTGTGTTTGAACAGCGGAGAGATAAACCGAACGGTTTTGTTGATCCTGGAATTTGATTTGCTTTGGCCTTGAGCCAATCCCTCTCCATCATAACATCACATGCTTGGTTAGTAACGTCACGAAACGAGTTAGGCTATTCTTGAAATCCGTCTTAAATTTTCAGTTATATTTTTCTCGGGCACATTTTTATGAACGTGTCCTTCCATGTTCTTTCGCACTTTCTGTGGAATTCTCCAACTGCTTTTACGGAAACACTCCCCTAAAGCAGAAATGTTGGCCTCATTAAATTAATGTAAAAACGGTTGCTAGTCATCTCCAAATATATAAGTTGCGTCGCGCCTGTCACTATATGACATTGTCATTTCACAGCGCTCGTTTAGCCTTATGCGAACGTATTATAGGCCGAGCCTACTTTATTCATGGTTGCGACCTAACTCAACTATTCAGTTATTGCAAGCGTCCATATGAAATGGTATAATGGCAACGGTGTTGAAGCAGACACTATATATAGCCAACAACCGCTTTTACTCTCCAAATGCACTAGTCCGTCCTTGAACCTTGCGGCAGCAGCGTTTACCGTTTGTTCGTTCGACTCTATCTTCTAAAATATTTGAATTCTCATTATGATGGTCAACATCACCACAGGTAGACCTATTATGGAGGACCAAAAATGCTCAAATTAAACATAAATAAATACAAGAAAAATGAAAAAATAAATGAGTGTATACATGAATAAATTAATAGATAAAATCTTATATAAATGGGTATTTATGCATATTTGTGCATATTCATTTCTGTATATATTTATTTCCGTATTTATTTCTATATATTTAATTATTTATGTTTTTCCTTGTCCTTGGGGGCTGTCAATCGAAGTATGCTGCGCTGTCACCTTATTCCCATTGGTTGATCAATACCAGAGTGCGTAGATCGACTGTACACGTCTTGTTTAAACCCCGGTTGCTTCGACTGCTTCAGGGGAGAGGGGGCCAAATGTAACAGATGCTTTTAAGTGGTTGCATTATAACTAGAGCAACGTATTTCAGGGTGGAACAATGAGGTTGGGTTGGCCTGAAAACTCAGAATCACCCCCCCCCCCCTTTGTCCCCAACGAATGGCATCAAATTTCAAAAAATATTCCTGGTGATACTGCCAAATAAAAGTCTGTTTTGGCTGTAGGCAAGTGACTTTTTTTACTGGAAGTATTTTTTGGGTGCTGTATTGTGTGTAAGCTTATGTCAAGGAAACCAAATGTGTTTAATCATAAACAGTCTTTTAGTGACAAACAGATTGCATAGTTTTGATAAAGCATGCTAGCTCGCTGGGATTGCTAGCCAGTCAAAAGTGCAGACACCCCAGGCAAGTAAAACCTAATGCAGTGTTTTATGCTGCCAGCTATAGAAATTACTAATAGTAGAGTGCGTTACTACTATGTTGTATGCTGCAAATGACAGAATATAGTAGGCCTAAGTTGAGTATTTTAAATGGACTCCATTATGACATTTCATATGCATCTACATACAATACAATTCACATAATTGCCTACAGTGACACATTGCGAAGGCATACAAACATGTAGCTACAGAATAGATAGCTCAAATAAATCAGCCATCTGTATTTGTTCACAGAAAATGAGAAAAGAAAGACAACCACGGACATGGGTCTCCAGGGAGGTCTGATATGTTAGAAATAAATAAATAAACTAACTAACTAATTAATTAACAGCCTGTTGACAATAGACAGTTGATTAACCAATTGATTGGATTTGTACAACTCAGACCGATCTTTGTAAATACAGGCCGGACCGGATCTTAACTTGATTTACTGTTGTGTGGTGCACAGCTCAAGTTTGGGCCACAGAGCGTCTGGTCGATCTGACATCTTGACATCTAAGAACTGCACAGTCCAACCGCTTATTTTTTTACCTCCTTGCTTCCGTTACTTTCCACAGTTCGATCATAATACGTTACGCAATCCAAAAAAATACTTTCACAAAAGGATGCACTCGTGTTTCCTTACTCAAGAATTCTTTTGGCGCCTTCTAGCTCCCAGCTCCTAGGAGAAGCATGTAACAGGTTGGAATATCCTCAAAGATGGTGCACCTTGATCGATTTCCAGGAGAAAGAAATGAGACCTGGAAAGGGGAAAAATCAGTGGGTGGAATGCACCCTATCTCTCTCTGCACCTACCTCCTATTCTCCCACTCTGGGCTTGATTTCTGTGCGTGATTGTAAAATCTGCACCCCTCATTATGATATGGACAAAAAATACAGAAATAAATAGGCTACGAAAATAAATATATAATCAATAAATCAAGAAACACATACATGCAGTAATAAATACAGAAATTAATGGTACAGGATACAAATAGAGAAATAAGTACAGAAATTAATAATTCGAAAATAAATAAATAGGAAAATAAATGCAGAAATACCCATGTACGTCAGATTTTATCAATTAATTTATTTATGTTTACATTCATGTACCCTTGAATTTATTTTAATTTATTTATTGAGTAATTTATTTATTTTTAATTTAGGCATTTCTGGTTGGCCTATAGGCTTATTGCAGCCTAGGAGATATAGGATATTATTCTTTTCAGAAGTTGAGCAATGGCCAAATATTCAAGCTCCATCACAACAGAATTCTCATTAATTATTTTACGTTCTTCGCGGATTCTGTCATCGGATTTTCTGTGAGGATGCGCCTAAAGAAGAAGAACTAACAAAAGATGAAAATGCAATAAAACACTGAAATCCACATGAATTTTCCCTGATCTTCAGTTTCATCACCCTGTGGGCAGAGGCCTTCAAACTGCGGCGTAGCGGCTAAAACTGAGTCACATAAAGCACCACGGTTGTGCATGCTGGGCCTACATGGGGTTATTAACATTTCTGTAACGTTTCATATAAAGCGTTTGTAAAAAGCTCTATAAATGTTTAATTTGAATTTTCCTCATAAAACGCACAAGGAAAAACACGATTTAACCACTTATGAATCGAATGCAGTTGGTGCCCAACATGCGCAATTTCCGAACTGCTGCAGACATAATAGTAAATCGACGGTCACTTACTCGTCTTAACCAAACACACACGCAACTATGGTTGCCTACGTGACAGTAAATTTATCTCAGGATTATGCAGTTTCTCTGAATAATTTTTGCGCGCTCAAATTTTGTTCCATCTATTTCTCTTGAGTCAACTATAGGCTACGCTCCAGAAAGACGGATTTAGTAGTCCTCGGTTCTTATATTTACTACGGCCTCTCCTACCGGGCAAAGGTAGTCAATGGAATTGTAGTCACTGAGGCGAATATCGTGTACGTGAAAACCCTACACTTAAAAATTAGACTAGCATGCAAACATTCACACCGAAACACGCTTTCTGAATAATTTTAGAATTATGTGCAAACAACGAAAAACAAACGTTGCATTTACATTGAACTTAAAGTATTTCCTCTGTGCACAAGTTGGGGCCATCATTTCTGTGCGATGTTCGAGCTCACAATTGATGAGCCCACTGAACCGTTTGCAACATATTTGGAGTCGTGGACAACGGCTGGGAAATAAACGTTTCTCATCGCAGCCGTTTCCCTGACCCACGCGCCACCTGACACTTCGCAACAGGGGCTCCAGAGAAGAGCCGGAGGATATTGATACTTAACAGCCTAATGCCTTACGCTGTAGCTTCTACTTAATGGGATACAGATTCTCTGTCGAGATTAGCCTCGCCTTGTTAAAGACCAGCAGAAAAAAAACATTCTGACCAGGCCTCATTCCAGATGCTCGAGTGAATTCAATGTTGGTGTGCCGTCATATGTTCCTGTATGCGATATTATTCATTCGAGCTGAAGCACCCACATAACTAGCCTACTTCGCAATATGGAACATTACAGACAGCCATTATTCTTGCCCATAGTCTTCAAATGAGAATTTTAGTCTTCACTGGTCGTTTACTGCAAAAAAATTCTGTTCGTTTTTAACACACTCTATTATGTACAATTTAGCGCTTAAAACAAGTGAACACCGTTGGGAAGCCCCTTTGTACCCAGAACATTATTACTGCATCTGTGGATTGATTAACGGAAGGGAACTATCTTCCGGTGCACGAAAACAGGGGTTTCAAAACAGTTACCGAACAACCCTAGGTATTGTTCAGGGAAGAACCCAGTGTTCTTTTAATCCACTCCTTGTTTACGAATTTACCATTTTCTAAGGCAGGTGTAGCCTACACCGTTTCGGAGTCTCTTGCAGCTCATGGACATATTAGTGTCCTTCGGAAGTAAAATGTCATTAAATAAACGAGATATAATTTTATTATCAATATATTTAATTGCGTATTTAATTACCAGTTTATTAATTTATCACATTTTTTTCTATTACTTACGTTGGTTTAAAGTGGCGTATCTGCGTCTTGCAGCTATGATGTAGGCTAAATCTCAAATGAATTTCAATTTGAAGGTGAACTGCTGCAGGCCTACAATAACCCCGTATTGTTGACGTGGCCAATAACAGAGCCATTTCCCGTGCTGTCCGCGACCGATGGCGAACATTTAGCGCGGACCGTGGAGGAGGTGGTATAGCTAGCGGAACGGATCGCGGATCAGGGTGGTTGAGACGAGAATTATGACGTCAGCTCTGGACTCAGAGATGATGTCCGGGTTTTCTAGTATAACATTAATATTTGGAAAGCTGGTCCACTTGATTTTTCTTCGTAGGAAGCTCGTACTTGCAAACTTCCCTCGTGTTCGGAATACGCATTCAGTTCCTGCCACACAGCCTCCCAACCAAGCATACCTCTTAATTTTAGTTGGGACCTATTATTTTCAGTTTGTACAAACAAAAAAACTAGGATAAGCCCCACATGCAACGCACTGTGATCGTATAGAAAGGGTTGGCCCTGCCATGGTGTCATAGCGAAGAGTCAAACCCCGGATGCACAGGTGATTTCAAATACGGGTTAAGAGTTCGTTGCCCTGCGGCATACCGGTCTTCGTCCCTTAAAATAAATATTCCTATGACATACTTTTTCATGTTTGTATTTGGACTGCAAAGAATGAATTCTCATTTCAGGGCCATAATATAGGTCTACAATGATCCATTGATCTGACAACTTTTGAAGCACTTTTTATGGCTGTCTGATCATCATCAGAGTTCTAAATCCAAACCATGCAAGTTCCTGACAAAGGCCTGAAAATGAATCCTTGGTAATGAATGATGACAAGAAAGGTTTTTAATAGTTAACGAGTTTAATACTGGGACAGTAACTAAGAGCCTGACACAAGAGTTGAAGATTCTCTTTTATTGCCATTTATTTTTAAAGGATTTTTTTTGTAAAATATAAATACAAATGGGGTATTCTTTAATTACAAAGTTTAAACACATCTGCATAAACGATAAACACACCAATCAGAAACAATTACTGCAAATAACAACCCCTTATTTACAAGTTAAAGCACGCTTTCCACCAAACGGCTTATATTGTTTTAGTATCTTAAAACCTTTTTTATTTTACAAAAACACACGAAAATATCTTAAATTTTTCATTTTAAATAAGAGAAAAGAAAAACGCCAATATTTGAAGAAAGGCAGAAAACAGCTCCTGAAGTTTGAGCTCCATGAGAAACAAACTCAGGAGGGCATCTTCTTCCAATGAATGCAAACACCATGTTCAAAAACAACTCCAGCTTCTAAATGATATGCATTCGCCTGGCCAAGCTAGGCAGGTCTGTAAACTAAAACTGAGGTGCACAGTGAAAATTAGAGTACTGTGTGTAAAAGCCTCTATTTTAAAGCCTGTTTGTTTCTGACCAAATCCCAAGCTCTCCAAATTAGGCATGGAGATTTTTTTTTTTTATGTGAAGGGAAAGTAAAAATAGGACCATATATAAAATAAAACCAAAAATCAGAAGAAATATATTCATATATTTATATTTATAAAAATAAGATGGATGTT